>JAUMHQ010000075.1:2111619-2129235 GCA_032361165.1 Enteromius paludinosus | reverse complement strand
CTAAAACACATAGCAACACCCTGGCAACCAGTAAAACACTAGCAACCATATATGACAGTATAAAACATACTAAAATGTATAGCAACACCCTAGCAACAGGCAAAACACTAGCAACCTAATATAACAGACTAAAACATACTAAAGACAGACTAAAACACATATCAACACCCTGGCAACCAGTAAAACACTAGCAACCATCTATGGCAGACTAAAACAGACTAAGGACAGACTAAAACACATAGCAACACCCTGGCAACCAGTAAAACACTAGCAACCATATATGACAGTATAAAACATACTAAAATGCATAGCAACACCCTAGCAACAGGCAAAACACTAGCAACCTAACATAACAGTCTAAAACATACTAAAGACAGACCAAATTACATAGCAACACCCTGGCAACAGGCAAAACACTAGCAACCATCTCACCAACCATGTCACCATCTATGACAGCATAAAAATAGACTAAACCACATAGCAACCCCCTGGTAACCTGTAACAGACTAGCAACCATACTGTATATGACAGAGATAAAATGCTCAGCAACCAGTGACTAACAAACAAACATGGCAGACTCTATATGTCCTCATGTCTCTCCCGTATTGCATTTATTCAGCCCTTTTTCCCATCCAGTTGTTTTTCTTTTTCACTTCCTGTATATTGTTGGCTTTTTCATTTCCGTCAGTGCACTCATGCCTCCCGACTCTCCTTTATTTGCGCTATCAGTTGGTTTCCATCTATTACACATTACCCTCTCTCACTCTCATTTAGCAGCTCTCGTGGTGAGCGGGTCTGTTCCTGCGCTGCTGCTGCTCGAGGGTGCAGGCCATTACTGTTCATTACAGGCAGAGCTGGAGGTCAGCGGGGTCACAGGATACACTAACACAGCTGTAATAGACAGACGAGGAACCAGAGAGCAGCGCTCCAGGATGTCACATGCAGGACTTGTAGAGAGGCGATTGAAGATAAATCGCTGAGGTCTCTGTAATTCATCATAAAAGTGATTTTAGCACAGGTTTTACATTATTAAAACTCCTGAAGAATCACGTCTTAGGCTTGGGTTCTGCTGCTTTACCGGTAGCTGTAGATGTTTAATAGATGCAATAAAAGAGCAACCAATCCCTCTTTAGTATGGAAATAGACATATTTAGGGCGTCAAGCCAGAATCCAGGATTTAAAGTTAAAATGGAGTCTTTGCAACGAAATACACAAAACAGAACAAATTCTAATTAAAAGCCACCAGTGTTTGTGGTCATAAATTATTGATGATTTCAAACTCTGTTTATTTGTACATAAAACATTCAAAAGATATAAATAAAATAACTGGATTTTTCCATGTTCTGAAGAAACTCTAATAAAGATTTACAAAAATAACATCATTAGATAGAAACTTTTTTATTACATTGAAACCAATACAGAATTTTGTAAAGATGGCAAATAGTTTCTGAATTTTTTGTCACAGCTAACCTATAAACCTGCAATTACAGTAACATGAAGAGTTATAGCCTTGGTGGTGGTTAAGCAGTTAGCCAGTGTTTCTACAGTAAGTTGTTGCTGATTTTTTATTTGCATGCAAGTCTCTGTGATGTTCTTGTAGCACTGAGTGTTGAGAATAATCACATTGCTGACCCTGAATATGAGCAATAGTAAAATCAATGCCCCCTTAATAAACAGCACTGAAAAATCATTATGTCCTAGTAGCAGCTTAATGTTTGTCTCCACTTCTGTGATCAAGTACATTGATTGAATTGGACTTGTAATCTATCGGTGAGGAGTCACAGGATAAACCTGCAGATGCGCTCTCCGTTAAATCCATGCATTCCTAACAAACTAGTTTGTAACACCTTATCAATGACAGCGCTGTCAAAGCCCATGTGCTCCAGACGCTGTGAAGGCACACTAAATGTGCTAATGTAATTCAGTTTGCTCAGACGTTTCTCTGGCTGTGAGTTTGGATTTGCATATTGCTGATTCAGATGCATTTAAAGCGCTCTTGTTAGAAAACGAAGAGGGGGGAGAAAATAGCTAGAGGCGGTTGAGCTCCTCGTCTAGGAAACCATCCTAAAACACTGTTTTCGTGAAAGTTGTTTATCACCAGTGGTGGACAAAATAAACCAATCAAGTACTTGAGAAAAAGAAAATTAAATACTTAAATTGTTTGCATCATATGTACTTTTATATTCAATGATTTTATATCATATATTTTAAATACTCATAATGCTCAAAATACCAATCAAATATGTTAAAATATCACTCTGAACAGATTTTGTCCTCAAAATCAATTTAACTTGCAATTTTGCTTTTGTTTTTCTGACCAAAAAATAAATATCATACATTTTCCCTGATTTACTATATTTACCCACTAAAATGTTATTCGGTGTAAAAATTTTGTCAGACATATTTACAAAAAAACAAACCAAAATATTATGACAGATTAAAAGAGTAATTATTCTTACCTTATCCAAGGTTTTGCTTATTTGTTGGTAGGCTTTTTTTTACTCATATAAAAGATTTATTATGCTTCCTTATTATTTTATATATTTTAATATGTTTGAAATTATGCAGAAATATTGTTACACTGTATGCAAATGTATCCGAAACCCTAAAAGTAGACACTTTACTTGACATTTAATGGGCTTTCTATGGACATGAAATCATTTGGTGAATTTTTTTTTGATGCAGACATTTTAACGTCTTTGACCAGAATGAATCATGAGAATCAGTTGTTCTCAAATGAGCATAAAATAGAAATATGATTTATAAGTACTAAAAACGGCCAATATGCCAGTAATAGGCATGCTAATAAGCAACTAGTCTACTGTGAAAATGGGTCCCTAGACTAAACTGCTGCTAAAATATACTGTTTATCTCTCACATATTTGTGAGCCAATCCCCGTTTCTCCGGCTCCAGCTCAGTGAGGAACAATAGTTTGGAATGGGAATGCTGCGTCTGTTCAGGCTTATAAATGGAGCAAATCGCTGCTCGGCCCACCGCTTCCAGACGGAAAGAACAAATGCGCTACATGCCAGTTGGAATGTACAAGACTCTGACCCTGGACCGTCTCCAAAAACGCCCCTGAACCCCCTGTGTCTGGTCTGGAGGCGCCGACGCAGAGGAGCATTGTGGGGTTTTTAATGAAGCCCAACTCGATTTATCATGTGTCCATGGAAACGTTGGCTTTCCTTCTCTTGTTTTTCACCAAAACCGAGACAAACTAACAATCAAAGCTGACCTTCAAATAACCTCCGACATCCTGGCCTCTGCTGGCAGCCGGATGAGACGAGCGCTGGGAATCAACTCCAGAAACGAAACACACAGAGAGACAACTACATGCAAAGCTTCACACACTTTTCATGTGCATATAACATTTTACAGCTGGGTTGTAATGCACATTTGTCAGTCAGTCATTTATGAACTAATCAGATTTGTGTTATACTGTAGTACCAATAACCTTGATGCTTAAAATACAAAAGGACCAGGATTATTGATATTTGTATTTAGCTAATTGAATACTGTTGTTTCACAGCTATAGCCATATTTTCACCTACTTTTTTAGATTTATGCAAATGAACAAATGCACTTTGAAAATATGATTATCTAAATAAAATCAAGTATATAATTGCAAATAATAATAAACAATGCTATAGTTTTTCTCAAAACTGTGTAATCCAGATGGGTTACTGTACATGCATTTTATATGTAAGAGTAAAAACATTTACAGTAAGTGCATAAAAGGTCTTTATTTACTCTCCTGATGTCGATCTGACCTTGCTTTTTTTTTCTTTTCTTTCACGAAAACACAAAGAGAGTTTGGATTTTCATCAACTTCTGTTTTCCAAGGAAAGCGGATGATGATTTATGTTTTCAAGTGTAAAAAAAATGATGATAGTCATGCATGTGACATTGCGACATGCAATTTTAAGTTGTTGTTATTCACTGAAAATCTTTCTGCAGCTCGTTTTGAGTGTTTTTGCATTCAGTTAAAAAGCCCTTAAATCATGCATGTGTTATGTGTCAAATGGTCTTTTTCTGAGTGTGCTTGTTCTTGGCCCTACAGATATAGATAAATGAATAGTCCTAGTTGACACTCTGGTATTTTCCTCCATGAAACACAAAGAGAGTTGAGAGGTTATTTTAGGCAGCTTCCATTTTCCTAAGAAAGCAGAAAGTGATTTATGCTGTCAATCCCCGAAAAGGCCAAAAAAGCACCAAAAAAAAAAAAAAATAATACTCATGCATAAGACATGCATTTTAGGTTGTTATTCAGTAATAATCTTCCCATCTGCTGCCATTCTTAAATATATTTACATTTAGTTTAAGAAAAAATTAAATAACATCAAATATCACACAACTGACATGAACTGACACGGATTTAAGTTGATGAAATATATAGTGTTTTATTGGTGGTTTGAAGTGCTATTAAAAAGTCCGTTTAGTTAGCTGTTTTGGAGATTTCCATCTTTTGTTGAGTTGAGTAGTAAACATGATATCGTAACTTGCACCTTTTACTTTTCTAATGCATGTTCCTAGTCTTATCCAGAAGTGAACGCGTCGCAAATGCAATTTCATGTTGCCAAATACACCGAGCAGATAAAGAAAAAGTCTACATCAGACTGTATTTTTTCACTTTATCTTGTGTTGGGAGTTCATTGCATTGCGTCTGCTCTAGTTTTCCTGTCACGTTGCATGTAGAAAAACACGAGCGTGTAAGTTCAGTCGTCTTCATGCATTGTTAACTACTGCCATTCTGTCACAGATAACCCACAATACCAGATTAAAGCGGGATGCAGCTCCTGATTAAGTTCACAGCTATAAGATTTAGGTCAATAGCATACGCTGTACATTAAAACAAACAGCAAATGCATTTAGTCTGTGGTAATACATGCTGGTTTGAGAGGAACATCAGTTGATCGGTCGCAGGAACAGCCTGCTCCAATCTCACGTCTGTTTCCTGTAACTGTAGATGTTCTGTAGGCACTAATGGGATTGACTGAGGTTCAGCTAGCAGCGGCTCCCGATAGCACTCTTTTCCAAGCATGTGCTCTCCATTCTTATCACAATTGTGTCCTTTAATCACATCTCATTTCCTGAACCCTCCACCGGTCCTGCTCTCGTCCCTGGGGACTCAGTTGTAGAGTAACGGGTCAGTGCTTTTGACACACAGTCCTGCGAAAGCACTGTTATTCTAGTATTATTATTTGCTCATATAGTATCTTTTATTTTTGTTTCTCCCAAGATAAAAAAAATCTTGCAATTCAGAGTGAATCTGACTTTTTCAAATTACATGCCCCAAAAAAAACCTAAATTGTGAGATTAAAAAAGTGCACAATGAGGAATTACTTACTTTAATTATAAACTGTGAGAAGTCATTTTCATTTGTTTAGGTTTTCACACATTAAAAATGTAGTATTAAGCTTTTTTATATTTAGTTTTAGTTTTTAAATGCATTTATATTTAATTTCATTAAGACAGAGTTACTGAAAATAAATGTAACTCACTATTTTTCATCTAATGTGTAAAATAATATTATAATTTTATCCTAGCTTTATTTCAATTGCAAATTACTTTTAACCATTTTTTATATCATCCTCCAGGAAGTGACATCAAGTTGGTTTTGATTAATTTTGTAATGTTTTTTCTAATATTAGTTTGTACGTTTTATTCGAAAACATCTTATCTAGGCAAGTCACTTACTGTAAGAGCAAGAATCTTACTTCCAATTAAAAAAAAAAAAACAGTAAAAATAAATAATAAAAACAGTATCAAAATGACAAAAGATAAAGATATAAAATATAAGCATAAAAATAAATTCAAGATTTAATTTAATGTTCAAATATGTGCAATTACTATGTTCACTCTATTTCTACTTTTAAGTTGCATCCTGGTAATTTTGTTGCCATTGTGCACAAAATGGAAGTTTTTTTTTTTTTACTCTGTACAAAATATGTTGCATAACAGGAATGACACCTGAGGTCTCAAAGTGTGGCTCGGTCCTGAATGAAGCATATTATGTGGACTGTGGCCTAGTGACCTTTACTCATGTGTATCTGTTAAGCGTACAGACCACTTGAGACACTGTAATGATTTTTTTGTGTGTGTTGTTTTTTGATTGAGTAGGTTAACTGCCCTCAGTCTGAGCCCTTCACATCAGACTTTTACACAGCAGTCTGTACAGCATTGCTTTTTTCAGGACGGGGCCAAAGAGCAGCATCAATAGGGCAATGGGCATCGAGTGGAATTTAAGTTATTGATTAGTTTGGCCTGTTTTTTGACCCCATGCATTATTGACCATAGATATAGGACTTTTCAGGAAGGCTATGTCAATAGATCTATAAAATATTTTTAATGAGTTTCCTTTCCTGCCAGGAAGGAATTTAGCTTTAAACCATCAAGGCGCAAAGGGACTGGTTAAACAAAGTCATTAAAGCGGAGGGCGAAATGTTTTTTTGATGACAGATGCACACACGGGACGGTGAGGACTGATTTGGAAGCATTAATACATCAGCACATCATTGCTTGTGTATCTGAGACTCCCATAACCCTAAAAACCCGTCTGCAGTCCGGCTCTTTATCAGCAAAGAACTGTGCTTTATTGAAGGCATTTTATGGCGAGCTCTGCGCTAACTCCCCCGTCGTGTCCCATGATACCCCGTGTTCTGCTGAGGGTGGTGGAAAGAGCCGGAAAATATTTTAATGCTGTGGGAGGACCGATCTCTCCAGGTCAGCGTTGGAGTCAGAAACACTTCCTTTAGTCAAATTGAATCGAGGAAGAAGACAGGTTTGCAGAATGAGGAGTTGAATTAAAAAGATTGTCAAAGAAAAAATATTGTGTAGTGTATATGGATGGATGACAAATGGATGGATACAGTAGATGGTGCATGGATGGATGGGTAGATGATATATAGATGGGTGGATAGATGCATAGGTTGATATGTTGGATGGATGGATAGATTGGTGGATGGATTGATATGTTTTGATGGATGGATGGATGGATGGATGGGTGGCTGGAAGGATAGATGGATTGATAAATGGATATTGGATAGATAGATGGGTGGGTGGGTGCTTGGTTTATATACTGTATATGGGTGGGTGGATGAAAAGATGGGTAGATAGATACTGGTTGGATAGATAGATGATGGGTGGATAAATGAATGGATGGGTGGATGGATAGGTAGGTAGATGGATGGTGGATGCATGGGTGAATGTGTAGATGAAGGGACAAATAGATGGATTGAAAGTTGAGTAGATACAGTAGATAGATGATTTCTCGATTTGCCAACTTTATTGTCCGGCCAAACAGGTCGTCCTTCACTTGAAATCATTAGTTTGAGCCAATGTTGTAATGCGTACGTTTTCCATCTTATATACATACAGTACAGATAGCATGAGCTTTATTATAGGCACTGGCTGTTTTTATCTCAGGTTCACCATCTGTTCGGTGTTTGTGGTTTGGTCGGCTGCCATACCTATACATACTTATTTAGCAGCACCTAGATGTACTCGCAGAGAGTTTTTCTTACAACTCACAGACTTTACACTTAAAGTGCATTTACTTTTATGTATTTGGCAGGCACTTTTATCCAAAGTGACTTACGACGAAGGTATGCATTATAGCAAACCCACACATGCTGTAGTTTCCAGAAGTACTTGATAGAACCCAATTGAGTTTGAATGGTTCTTCTTTGAATGGTGACTGACATGCGTTAGCAGGTAGTCGAGCTCTTGCGCTGGGGCTCGGAGCTCATGATCTGTATCGGAGTAGACAGGTGGATCCCGGCAGCAGCTGTGATTGTGTGCGCTCTGAGCAGGGCCCCTGTGGTACCGGCCCCTGATTACATGTAAAGTGGGTGTCAGGAGGCAGATGTGCAGGAGAGCAGGTGACTGTGCAGGTTTCCCAGGTTTTAGGTCAGTAGACAGACAGCTGAGGTCTAAACAGTATGAATATATGATCGAGAGCACGAGTATATTGCAGAATATTTACGTTTTGGCCTCACTGGAGTAGCTATAGGGCCATTCCTGGTCAAATCGACCAAATTTCAGAACATTCCCCTCCAAAAATGTTTGATTTTGTTGACATCTTTTTTCTGAGGAAAGGCAAACATAAATAACACTGAAAGCCAAAATATGAAATGTCACAGAGTAATATTTACTGAGTAATGCTTTACTGAGTTTCGTTGAGAGGGCTCAAAATGATAATTTTCCACTGATATTTAGAGCTAAATTGCAGGGGGGAGAAGTGACTTGAAAAAGGTGGCAGCACCATGATGTTATTTTTAGTAAAATCTGTTGACTTTAGCAGTCTTTGTTGCATTAAATGACTAGTAACTATTCAAAACTAGGGGGAAAAAGCACTTTTCAAGGTTTTTTCCTAAAGTTTACATGCATGTAGTTCAAAACTTATCCTTTCGGATTTTGGTACTTAACAAACTTTACTTTTGTAATCTTCATTGTTATGGCTCAGATGTGGCTCCAAATTGTTGTATATCCATTTGATGGATTTTTATCAAAAGTCACATTATATAAATCTTATATAGAAGGGGGTAAATCTAAATTTTGAAAAATGGCTCTTTCTTTTTTTTTTCTTTTTTTTTTTTTTTATGGGGATGTCAATATGGCTTCATGTCCAAACTGTTATATTCTACCAATTTTGTGAATTTGATCTAATAATTGAGGTTGTAAATACAGGGGGGTAAAAATGACTTCAGAATGATGTTGTTTCATTTTAACCAGATGTAAGTTTATCACACTATTACGATCTGACTTTATTTCATTCTTTTGGTATCTTGGTCATTGCTGCAGTGAAATCAAATGAAGAACACATTTAGACTGAATTGTTCTGTCTCAAAGAGGTTTTTCCTAAGATTTTACTTTACTCCAATTTGCATTTTGGTGTCTATCAGAAGGTTCCTTTAAATAAGTCTGCTCCTCTTGTATCCATCTGCTTGCGTCGATTCAAAGAAAACGCTTTATTTACTTTTAGCATGTGGATAAAAACAGCAGGATTAAAAAAAGCAAGCAGTTCGGCAGGGAATCCCTCGGGAATTACGAGCAAGATAATGAAAATCTGGCCACGAATGTATGACGGAGCAGCAGGATTAGAGGAGATTGGAGAATTTGTTACAGTGACGACTTGGATGGAAAGAAGTCAGAAGTCAACAGGAAAATACGGGACTGTGGGATATTTCAGGCCACTGACGATGAGCCGATGTCTTCATCATGACGTCCGGTAGTCATGGCCTCCTTATCTACTGCGCTTACTAATCGCTGCTGACCAGTTTTACCCAGAAGCCCTTAAGCCCCTTGATGACCATGAGAGATGTTTTAGCTCAATCAATGTTCCTCTGTTTATATTCATGTGGTTCTGTTTACACAGGAGCTACTTAAACTGATTAACTTCCTTGTGTCATAATTTAAGATAGTGTTTCTGTAAAATATTGTGTGTGTATGTATATATATAAAACATTTCATAAATAAGACATTTATATATATAATGCAAAAAGTAAACATATTTTCAATTAACTCTTTAATTACATAAAGATATGCTTTCAGATATGGTTTCAGAACTAATGAACTTAAATGATTTGAATGGAAAGAAAAACAACAAGATAAACAATAATAAGGATGTCAGTGTTATTAATTCACTTAAAATTGACTTTTTGCATGAAAAAGCCAAAAAATATGAATTGATTACAACAAACCTGAGCAAAATTAAGCAAACTTGTTTATTTTATTTCGAATAAAGAAAGGAACTAATAAAAACAAATCTGGAATATTTGAATGTTTTGGGTTCCACAAAATGATGTTATATAACAAATGAGTAAATCATTTTCATTTTTGGGTGAACTGTCTCTTTACGACACTTCAGACTCCTTATAACTCTGTCATTTGCAGATGAACAGTGTTTCCTGTAAACGTTCAGCAGTCGTTTTCACGCTCAGCTGTTTGTCACTAAGTCGTCTGGATTGCCAATAACGTTTCAGTGCTTGAGTCTCAGCCAATCAGCTTTGATCTGCTCTCTGAAAATGAGTCTGTAACACCTGATTGGCCGGCAGACGAGGCTGCTGATTGGATTGGGCTGGTCAGGTGTAGAGAAAAGGTAAATAAGAGGCATGAAATGAGCTTGTTTTCCTGCCTGCCGTCGCATCTGGACAGAGCAGAGCTAATAATAATAACTGCCTTCTCGAAACAAGGGTGGAAAAAGAAGAAAAGGTGGACTGTAATTAAATGGAAAATGAAAAATAAGGGCATTAGTGTTGAAATTATGGAGTGACGAATGAATGAAATGATGTTCCTGCGGCCGTTTGCTCAGTTTTACTGATCTCTCATAGCATGCGCTGAAATTAAAGGTGAATCTTCAAGGTGTTTTACATCAAGCGCTGATTAACTGGAGTGTCCACCAATCATGAGGCCTATTGTGCACATTTCCATTTTAATATGCGTCTGCATTTCAAATTCGGCAGATTAGCAGCATTCAGAGCTTAATGCATTTATTTGACTAATTTCTATTACCTGGACATTTCAGCTGAAAAAGGAAAATGAAGACCTTTAAAGAGTGAATGATTGAGCCCTGTGTGAGTAATGATGGGAAGACCGCATTCATCACAAAACCCAGCTCTTTATATAAAGTTTGATATACGGTCGTCAACATTTGAAGTGGATCAAAACCTATCATCAATGTTGTCCTAAAACCTAAATGCGTTCTTGTCTTAATACTGTAAGTGTGTTTAACTTCATCCACAGTATTGTAAATCTCAACTGTATCGCCACACAAACTCTAATGCATGATTTCACATTAACATCATGCTTTTTTGTGAAGCTACTAAATGAGCTCAAAAACAAATAACTCTTATCATCAAATAAAAAATATCAATGGAACTACGGTAGTCAGAATAATTAGGCCCAATCTCATAAAAACATTTCTCATGTCTCATTTAACCCCAAAAACCAAAAAATAAATAAACCGAAGTCATGTTTGAGTTAACGATGCATAAGCTTCCAATATTAGAATTTTTAATGCATTAATAAAGATGCATTATTATTTACTAATATTACTATTATTAATGCTTGTGATGATTTTCTTTCTTTTTTCTTTGAGAATTAAGCACATTCACCCCAATTGCATTCCATTATTAACATTTGATTTATCATGATTGCCATAACATATTTTATTATTAATTTAATTATTATTAATAATCTATTTTTTCATAAGGACAATGGATATCAACTTTTTAGTTATGTTATATATTTGTGATTTTCAGTCCCTTGGCTGGATGCTATATTAAAAAAAAAAACATTAAAATGTACAAATATAGAACATGATATAAATCAGATCTCTTCAGATCATGATATTATGAGCTGTATATCATCTGTAACAGCCAGACTGAAGATCCATGATGAGATCATGTGAGCTAGAGGTCGTGTCTGTGTTCAAAAACAGTCCGGACTAGTTACTGAGCGGTCATTCTGGGAATACTAGTCTTGACTACTGATTTGAGTAGGCACATAAAAACGTCCATCTATTTAGAATAGTTCCAGCATAAACAAAATAATACCATTAATGTGATGCATATTTGGCAACCATACATAAAAATAATAATAATAACAACAAAAATTAACTTAACATAACTTTATTTATCTGCACATATAGTTTGAGATACATGTATAGTTTTTTCATTGGTACTTTTGTTGTGTTTGAGTTTTTATTAATTTTTAATTAATAAAACATTTAATATTATTCATTTAGGTGTTAGTTTGTTATTTTACTACATCAAGTTAAACTTAATTTAAATTATAAATGTTTGCCAATGAGTGTAATATTTTAATTTCATTTAACATTTTTTCAAGTAATTAAAACTTTTTTTCATGGCTTTAGTTTAGCTAAGAACCCTGACAGTTTGCATTCGTTTTATATTTCAAAATGTGCTCATTTTGATTAGAATCAGCTTAAATCTGTTCATGTTGTCATAAAACGGGAGCGTGAGGCGTAGGAGTTCACGTGCAAAAGGGATTTATTAAAGCTCAGGGTCAAAATAGCGGTAGTCGATCGCCAGCAGATACAATGGTGGAGGCACAAGCAGAGACAGAGTCGATAAACAAAGCAAAGGGTCACAATACCGGTAATTGTGATTGTCCTTAGGGAGAGGCAGAGAGAAAGTCCAAACGAGAGCAGAGGTCGGCAACAATAAATCCAAACAGATAACCAGAATCCAGGAAAACACGGATGGATACAAACAGAACTACAGTGCAATGGACCGTGAGGAGACAGACAAACAGACTGGTATTTATACAGGTGATACTGATTGAATGATTGAACCTGACTAGCAACAGCTGTGGGGGAGAGGTGCATTCTGGGAAATGGAGTCCGGATGTGGAAACAGACACAAAAACACAGAGTTCTAAGAGAGCTAGAGTGCCATCAACAGTCATTAGCTGGCAGCTCCAGCTGGGCGTGACACTATGAAATGTATAATAATAAAAATTTGTAGAAATGACTTAATATTTGTTTTTTGAGGTCATACCACATGATATGCAAATTTGATAACTACATACCAGCCAATATTTTTATTTTATTTGATTTTTTTTTTGAGTTTTAAAAGTTTCAAAATGGTAGATTCTTTATGGTCGAACCACATGATATTTCATAAAATTGAGATTACCAGACAAAGTTTGTCTTTACTTTTAGTTAATGTGAAATGAACAAAGAAATGTATTACTATTTATGATACATTGTTGTGTCTTTGTATAATAATAATTAACATTGTTTTTGTTATATATATATTTATACACATTTAGGTAATCCTGATGTCATGAAAATGTGTACAGTATAAGTAGCGCAAAAATTGAAAAACTTTTTGCATACATATTGTCCACTCTACAACTCGAACCTATTGCGTAGCATAAATATGCCAAAGTCCATTTTTTGTGTCTCAATACCACAAATTGTCGTTTTAATTGGTCGTTCCATATACAGTATACACACTTTAATGATATCAGGTGCATATTAAATCTAAATATTTTCTTCACACTTAACAAAAGTGAAACCTGTAAGATTACATTTCCTGTGTAAAAGTCATCCTCGTGGTGTCATTCTTCACATTCTTTTAAGAGTGATTCAGATGTTGTAGGCAGAACAGAATCATGGACAGTGGGGGATAAGTGGGATACTGCACAAGAAGCTGGTAATCATACGAAAGGTAGCTGTCACCGAATCGTTGAAAGCTATAATAACTATCATCTTGAATCTGTCATCTGCTTTGTGAGAGACTCTATGGCATTGCAAATGGTGATGTAGTACCAGGCCAGGTGTTCCCACAGCTGCTCCACTGGAGACCACACAAACTTCTGGAAAATGCATGTTACTGAAATCGCAACAGGACTCTTTTTGGGGTACTTATTTATATTGATTCAAAAACAGAAACCACCATCGCTCAAATCGTCCTGAGTTAAAATCCACTTCCAGCTGCTTTAAACGACTCTAATGCACGGTTATGTGACATTCTGCCAAAAGGATCCCCTCCAAAAGTGGATTTATCCTGAATTAACCTCTGTGGAAGAAACATTTCAGAGCATCTACGGAATTGTTTTATAAACCATCACTTGGCAAAATGCAGCAGAATTTCTGGAAGCATCAAATACATAGTTAATCTGGTTTCATGCAGTTGATTTGGGAACAGGAGTGAATCGGATTCATTGGTTTGGGGGCGTCCGAGGCTGTGCAGTTCTATACAATGCAAGTGTGAATTTGACAGCCCTTTTTTTACATGCTATTCTCACATTCACAAGGTTTTTTTTAGAAACACAAGAGATATTTTTAAGAAAACAAATCCGTACTGAAGTACAACTTATTCATTTGTTAATTTATTCTGGGATTTAACCGTCTACCTTATTTCATATAGTTATATTTGTAGCAGCGGTACTTAAAGTCCAGTTACTTACAGGTCACCGCAGCAGAGTAGCAGATCTATTCCACCATCACCAAACATTCGCATTTTTATGTACATGCTAAACCCTCTGAGAGTTGTCCTTATAGAGTCATAAAATAGCAGGCAAACAGTTAACAGAAAAACAGTTAACTTGGTAGTGAAACCATTTTCATTCATAAATTGATAGTACAGTATGTTTCACAAAGAGAATTACAATGGAAACAGTAATATATTAGGTGCATCACAATTTGCATACTTACGCACTATTCTGTCCAGTTTTGTATACATACTGTGTATATATATATATATATATATATACAGGTCAAAAGTTGTGCCACACCTTCTCACTCAATGTTTTTTCTTTATTTTCATGACCATTACCATTGGCAGATTCTTACTGAAGGCACCAAAACTAACAAAAAAAGTTGAAATAACTGAAAACATCTTTTCATATCCTGTTCTTTTTTTTTTTTTTTTTTTTTTAATTGCCACCCTTTGCTCTGATTACTGCTTTGCACACTCTTGGCATTCTCTCGATGAGCTCCAAGAGGTATGGTGCGTCCAAAATCGCATACTGCTTAAGTAGGTATTACCTTTAAAATTGAACGTACTACCCGAACGTTAAAAAGTATTTTCTATATAGTATGAATGTGGGTAGTAGTATCCGCCATATTGATGTTGTCACGTTTCATGCGTCGTCACAACAGCGCGAAAATTGTAACTTTCAATATGTCATCCGTTTATTTAGATTGTGTTAAACAAGTGTCACAAAAAACTTTTTTTTTTTTCCTGAGGTACTTACACTTGAAATGAGCCGCGCCTCAACTCATGGGATAGGAAAGTGTCCATAGTATGCTTACTACAAAATTCGGGCAGAAGAAGTAGGTCATTAGGGTACTGCTCGCCTACTGAATTTTGAATGCTATGAATTGTTTTGGAACTGGTGCTGATTATATATGCAACAAAACTGGCACACATGAGGACCAACCAAGGAAAGGAAGACCAAGAGTAACCTCTGCTTCTGAAGACAAGTTCATCCAAGTCACCAGCCTCAGAAATCGCAAGTTAACAGCAGCTCAGATCAGAGACCAGATAAATGCCACAGTATCCTCCAGTGACATACCATCCCATCCGGTTTGCGTTTAGTTAGATGATCATTTATCCTATCGAGCTAATAGAAGACAGGGTCTCAAAAAATGAATCGTGAAATTTTCAAGCGTTGCCTTTTAAGATATAATTTGTTAATTCCAGGTACATACAGTAGATATTCCTTGAGCCAAAGTTTAGTTTGGAAGCAGGTTTATTTTTTTCCAGAACAGTAATGGAAGGAATTTGTGTTGAACACTTATAATAAAGTCCTAATATAATCAGCACCAGTTCCAAAACAAAAACACTGAAAAAACCTCTGTAGTGGCTGTATTTTATGACAGAAAAAAATAAATCAATAAATAAAATAAATTATATATATATATAAACAAGTGGGTTTTTTCAGCGTCCTTTGATTTGCCCTTACCATGAAATGGAGAGACACTGAGAAACATCCTATGCAATTTATTTTCTGAAAAGTGTAATCTATGTAAGACCTTAAATTGAATGGGGCACAACCTAGTATTGACAGTTTGTTCATCAATATCCTCCAAACCACTCTGCCAAATCTCCTCATGAGGAGATTCCAATTCCAATCTCCCGCTCCCATTCCCAGTTTGTAGAGAGGGAAATAGCTACTTGTAACCTTTCATAAATTAAGTACTTTTGTTTCCTCTGATCTCTTTGAGACAGTCATCAATGACTGAGGATGGGATCTCATCTAGGGAAATATTATGTGTACACAGGTAAGTTTGTATTTGTAAAAAGATGAGAAAAAACTATTGTATTTTTGTTGTAGTTGTGTACAGGAAGCTAAAGCCCAATCAAGATAAAGGTCACAGGCTGTGCATATACCCGATTCCTTGAATTGATTAAAGGTTGTGTCCAACCTTTAAAGAGAACTGGGAGGATGATGGGTTATTTGCAACTAGGATTAAGGAGGAGTGCGATTTTATCTTAAGGTGTTCTCTAATCTGTCTCCAAACACTCTTTATGAAAACAATATTAACTGTTGTTTACTCTAAAATCACAGAGGAAAGCCATCTTTAAAAAGCAAAGATGAACCTTTTTGATTTTCTAACCCTTAAAGTTCCATAGAAATGAAATTAACAATCACATCTAGGTATTTAAAGGATTACTCCACCCCAAAATGAAAATTTTGGTCACAAGCCTTCAGTTTTTCATCAAAAATATATTTGTACATATTTATGAAAAATATATCTGTATACATTTTACAGGTTTGGAACGACATGGGGCTAGGTGACTAATGACTACATTTTCATGTTTGGGGTATAATAACCATTTAAATACACATAATTGTCATTGTTGTTTTGAAAGGTGAACCTTCTGCCCAGTCTGGCTCTGGACTGGGTTTCTATTAAGGCTATCTCTACATTTTGAGTGCTCCTGAGAGTCCCCCAGTCCCTGCCACTGAAAAACAGTCCCACAGCATGAGGCTGCTACCAGCACACTTTTGCTTTTGGGATGGTACTCTGCAGGTGATGAGCAGAGCTGGCTTTTGTTTTTGTGATTATTTTGAAAATTCCAAATATGTTTGAAGTTTGTCCTTTCCGAAAATTTCATCTCCAGCTCTAAGAAGAGTCTTGGTTGTTTCAAATTTCGTCCATTAAGGGTAACAGAGACTACACACTTCTGTGACCCTTCAATGAAGCAGATTTCATTTATTTATTAATTTTTTTCTCCACAGATGTGTGGAAGGTACATTACAGACAAGTTTTTTAAACCAATGGGGATAAGTTGACATAAAAAATAAATAAATAAAATAATAACTTAAAAGCCAGACAATTTTCAACCTGGTCTCAGAAAAATCTGTACCTCTGTGCCCTTTTTTGTTCAAAACATTGAACGTTTTTACGTGCCGTACTGCATTTTTAAAACATAGGGTCTGGCACATTTTTATTACTCTTATATAGGTACTTATTGCTGTGATTTTTAAGGCTATGTTAAATATTCGGGGACTGTGGCTAAAAGTTAATGCAGTTAATGTTGAAAATATGCCCTACACCAAATCCAACTCTAAGCATAACATAAAAAGACATTTGTTGATGCAACCATACCATTTCAGGTTCCTTTTATGCAGTTTTGTCGAACAGTAGTTACACAGGATTCTAACCAGTGTTCCTTGCCTCTTAAAGGGGTCATACGGTGCCACATGCACATTTACAAGATGTTTGGACTGAAATGTGTGTTGGGAGTGTGTGTACATAACCACACTACAATGATAAAGATCCACCCAGTCGTTTTCTTTTAATTTAATAAAAATAAGTTGCCCCTTCTGAAATCAAGCCATTCTCAAATGCATGTCAGTGTGGCATAACACAGACAGAGGCCACTCCCACAGTAGTTGATTGACAGCAGTGTGTCACACAGACTAAACTGGTGTCTTACCTCAGACCCGCCCTGAGCCATCATCAGACTGAGACGCAGAGACAAGCAAGACTCCTAAGCGATTGAGGTGTTTTGTTGTTGAATGTATTAAAGGGATAGTTCACCCAAAACTGAAAATTTTATGTTTATTTGCTTACCCCCAGGGCGTCCAAGATGTAGGTGACTTTGTTTCCTCAGCAGAACACAAACAAAGAT
>JAUMHQ010000075.1:2085741-2096412 GCA_032361165.1 Enteromius paludinosus | reverse complement strand
TAAGAAGAGATGATGCCAACCCCACAGAGGACTTCAGATGATGCCAACCCTGAAACAACACACAGCACTACCAAACTCTTCCAATGTTCCTTGTCTGTTCGGTTATGTCATTAATTGATCTTTACCTCACATCTATGCCATATGTACATGTACAAACTACTACTACAAATACTGTAAAACATTACTTTGGTGTAAAGCTGCTTTACAATGATATGTATCATGAAAAGCGCTATACAAATAAATTTGAATTTGAATTTTTGAAAATGAACAACATGTTTATGTTAGCTTTTGTCAAATTTGGCACTTTATTTTTTAGAATTTGATTAGCCTACACTTCAACATTACTAGCATAAGAGATCAGTAGGCTGGACAATAAAAGGGAAAGATTATAAACCAATATGAATTCCTAAGTATTGTTTTTGAAGATCAGAATGAAAATAATGAATATGCAGTTTTCCTAGGAGATGTAGAGTGGGGGAAAATAATTTAGTCAGCCACCAATTGTGCAAGTTCTCCCACTTGATGAGAGAGGCCTGTAATTTTCATCATAGATATACTATGAAAAGAAAAAAAAGAAATCCAGAAAAATCACTTTGTAGGATTTTTAAAGATTTTATTTGCACATTATGGTCGAAAATAAGTGTTCGGTCAATAACAAAATTTCATCTCAATACTTTGTTATATACCGTTTGTTGGCAATGTGCCAAATGTTTTCTGTAAATCTTCACACACTGTTGCTGGTATTTTGGTCCATTCCTCCATGCAGATCTCCTCTAATGTAGCAGTACATTAGCAGTAATGTGCACTAATTTTTTGGGGCTGTCGCTGGGCAACCAAGACTTTCAACTCCTTCCAAAGATTTTCTATGGGGTTGAGATCTGGAGACTGTCTAGGCCACTCCAGGACCTTGAAGGCACTCCTTCATTGCCCGGGCAGTGTGTTTGGGATCATTGTCATGCAGAAAGACCCAGCCACGTTTCATCTTCTGTGTGCTTGCTGATGGAAGGAGGTTTTCACCCTCACGCTTCACAGGAGGTATGATGTTCTTTGGACGCATCCTCCGCATTCTTTCTCCTCCAAACACGACTTGTTGAGTTTTTACCAAAAGGTTCTATTTTGGTTTCATCTTACCATATCCCAATCCTCTTCTGGAATTGTGTGTCATTAACATTAACAATGTGATTTTTTTTTTCTTTTTCTTATTTTGTATCTAATAGTTGAGGTATACCTATGATGAAAATTACAGGCCTCTCTTTTATTTTTAATATTGCAAAATTTGCCCCACTGTAATTGATTGTACACAATCATACTATTCAAGTACTCTATGTTTTATGAAATTGCAGTGCATTTTGAGACATTATAATACAGCGACTAAAAACTAACAATCTAGCATTGATAAAACAACACAAAAGCCTGTCTAGCTCATTCCGTAGTTGTAAAAGTTAGAATTAGTTACATCAACTGAAAACAAGAAAGTTTTTTTTTTTATTTTTTACATGAAAAGCCATCTTTTTTTATTGTTTGTGACCCGTGTTTGTGACTTTGAAGAATTGGTGCAACTGGTCGTCCTCAGGGAGCAATAGAAAGTGCTCTGAATGTTACAACAGATCTTCCTTTCTTCACAAACCCATCTCCCTTTACAATCCCAGAGCTCTTTCCGAAACAACATCACAAAGTTGTGTTGCATCATGAAAACCATTTATATAAGATACAAGATTCAAAATAGGACAGAAGCCATTCAAATGCATGCCGACAGAAGCAACATCAATCATCTATCTATAGAAAACATGTCATATTATGACTGATATTACATTTAAGAAAACATAAATAAATTTAAGCAAAAGAAAAAAAAAAAAAACTATTAGATATTAAGTAAAAGTTATAAGGTAAATAAAAGTTATGGAATATATATATATACACTGTATATATTATTTATGTATTTGTTTTAAAAATTAGATTTTTAAAGTGAAAATTAAAAAATGTTATCTGTTTTGCCATTATTTATTTGTTACAAATTATCTATCATTCATTCATAAAATAATGAATTGAAAAATAGGTAATATCATATAAATAAAGAAGAGCTGCAAAGTTGAACTTTATTAAATACTACACAGACATATTTTATTTTATATTATATATGTAAGTGATAGTTTTTTTTATTCATTTGTAATTTCAAATATTAGCAATGACGATTATTAATGGTCATGACAAATGACAGGACCCTTCACTTCATTACCTCTTGTGAAACCATTAGAAAGAAAATGCAAGTCTGGGGTGAGATTTTGTGGATGTGCTCTGTAATAAACACCACCTGCTGCCGCTGCCCACATGACGTTTGAAGTTCAGCGTTTGACATTTTGCTTCAATCTTTCGAAAATGGTGGATGGTCAAAGCAGCGAGTCTTCAAATCCAGAGCGTTTGTGGATACAGTACTGACATACTTGGCAACTAACTCAGTGTTGACGAAGTTCAAAAGCAGAAATCCATGTGTTCTCGAGGCTCTAAACTCTGTCTTTTTATCTTTCTTTACTTTTATCTGTCTATCCATCTTTTATCTTTCCTTTCAAAGATTATTGTGAAGATATACGGCTACAAAAGTCAGCTTCTCCGGTTGTTTCCACCATCAGCACCACCACCCTGAAACATGACTTCAGGGGCCACGCTGTTATAAAAAATCCATTTATGACCCACTGAGATGAATATGGACATTTTATCACACATTTTAGGTGTGGAATGCGGTTTATAAAAACACCTGGAGAGGTATCTAGTGTACATCGTCTTTGGAGCCTGCAGCCCATGAAAGAACATTTAGAAGCCATTATATTTCCCAGTTTTCTCGTCATGTTCCTGTGGCAGGCTGCTCACCAGAGGCATGTTTTCTGAACTCGGTGTACACACACATTTCAAATCGCTGGAGCTTGTCAGACATTCAGACAGACTTACTCAAAAATTACTTCTACAGCCATATCCACCGACTAAAGGAGGGGAAAAAAAGAGAATATGGGACATTTCCAAGGAGCGTGGAAACACCAATATGGTTGAAGCGTTGTAATGAGATTTTAGGAAATCCTTTTTACCATCGCTGTTCTGTTCTGCTGTGTCATTACAGCCAGCCTCATCTCTGCCAACAAAATCCTGCATTAGAAATGAAGACATTTTCTTACTCAGGTTCTTGCATCTTTTGAGCACATGGAGATTTTTTTTTCCTCTTTCTTGTTGCTCTAAAATGTAATATCTTTGCATCCTGTATTAAAGAAATATCCCTCATCAACTTTAGTGTAAATTAATCAAATAAATAAATCAAATGAAGACTTTACATGAATATTAACCTTTCATTTTATAATTATTCCTCCAGGAGGATTTCAGTAATGTCAGAGACCTGCTGAGACTTGTAACTGAAGGACTATTACAATAAGCTCATTATTTTAATAATGATATTATAATGACGATACATTCAAATATATGGTATTTAAACATACCATTTGACAATAAACCAGAATATATTGGATAATTTCCTTGACAGTCTTAGTTTTGTTTTGCTTTGATTTTTTATATTCATTACATAAACCTCATAACATTACAGAAATCTCATAATTCCTGTCCAATGATTTAACGATTTATACTATTTATTTCTGTTATACTACTATAATACTAAATAAATCTAAAATAGTAAATGAAAAATCAGTAGATGTACAAAAATTTGATTGGAAACAAATGTATAGGATGGAAAAAGAAAGAAAGAAAGAAAGAAAGAAAGAAAAAAGAAAACATAAATAAATAGTTGTTATAGGTTATATGTTAATATATTATTAAGAATAATTTGTGAAGTATTGTGTTGTTATTGTTAGTCAAAATTATATTTTGAACTAAATATAAATTATTAACCTATTAGCTGAAAAATAAACATTTCACAAGTTTATTAATAAGTGCAATGTCTTTAGTAATTGTGACAATCTCTGTATCGTATTTCCCTCAAAGAGAGAGTGGGCGATCTCCGGAGTGTTCGTGCTCAGTGCGGGTGAGTGCTGTATCCAAATCCTTTGTGCGAGGTGAGAGTGGTTACGATCGTCAGATCGGGAATCCTCCGAATTCTATTAATCTTTCTTTCTCTTTGGCAAGTTTGCGGATTAAGATCTTTGAGCGGGCGAAGGAGCAGGAAACTATAAAACACAGAAGGATCTCAGGTGAGTACGAGAAGGATAATGATCACAAATCTCACTTGCATGGAGTACACATTTCTCCACAACAGGTAGGAATCGAGCAGGTGTTTTCTTCGGCGTGTAGCACGAACTGTGATCCAGAGGTAGATCGCTGTGAACAGCACTGGTCAGAGACAGAATTTCTTCACTAACCCAAGAAGAGAGGCGCAGGTAAGTAGTACAGGTGTTTTACCTTGATCATCGCCGAGAATAGACTGGGGAACTGCGTTTAAGTACCCGCTCTCTTAACGAGATCCAGCTAATGGTAATTAGAATTCTGTTGAGTGTAAGCATGTGGGTTCGGCTGTACTGGGATCAGTACAGACTGGCGGCGTGACATGAACACAAATACATAAATAGTTTATAATAAATAAATTAATTAATTAATTAAAACTAATCTAGAACAATTATAAGAGCACATAAGAAAATCACTAAAACTTACTAAAATGAAATTGCAAACTATAAAAATAAATGTCCATACAAAATGATAAAATAATAATAGTGGTAATAAGGACAATGCATTATGCACAATAATATGACAACCGATTTGGCAGCCCGATCTCACGACAATTCGCACATATTTTATGAGGTGGCTAATTCATAAGACCTTCTTTTTTGCTAAATCATTGTATTTTACAGTTTGCCAATATGTATGAATTTTTATGAATGACCTACACCTAACCCCGCCCCTAAACCTACCAGTCACTGGGGTTTAGACAAGAGAGTGAGGTTGTAAAAATTTGTACGAATTAGCCACATCATAAAATACATAAAATTGGTTGTAAAACTATGATGGATTTGTATATTTTTAATCTATTTTTGTTTTACAGATTTTAGTATTGAATATAACAATCCCTCACTCAGTGGAAATTAACAAAGATGTAAAAAAAAAAGTTCAGGACCTGCAGTCAAGATCATATATAACTGAATTAAATAAAGACTCTGAACCACAAGCCATGTACTGCTTATCTATTTATTAGGGTAATATTTTGTACCCGCACTATTCATCTGGCACAAAGAGGACAATTTTTCACTCAACTGCAGGATGTCACCTCCAGCTATTACCGACAAAATCCTTCATTCAGCTTTTGTCTGAACTCTTTTCCCCCTTCCTCTCTGTTCTTTCTTATTCAATCCGGACGGGTCACAGTGAGCCTTTATAGAAAAGGGTAATCGAGCACTTGGTTAGAGAACTCCTCCTGCACTAACGCTCAGGTGAGAGTCACAAGAAGCAGCAATTATCATAATTATTCCCTTTTAAAAGCCCAATTAAGAAAGCAGCTCGACAACTGAACACATTCATTTTTATGTTGGCGTCAGAGTGGTTTAATGGTTTATTAATCACACCGGAGGCAGGATAGAGGACATATGCTATACCTCTGTGCCACCGCTTCTGTTTATTATGCTTCCTGTACCTGATTTTCTATATCCTGACCTCTCTTACCTGCCGGGCTGTTGCTCGTCCTCATTCCCCCGGTGTGTTCTTTATTGTGTGTCACTGTCATATTAATGTGAAGCCTCTTTCTCGATGCTGGCCAGGCACACAGAGCCACAGATGTGTCCAATCAATTCAGCTGACACAAAAATGACTCAATGTAAATGTAAACAGGAATGTGATGTAAGAATTAAAAAAGGAAAATAGGGGAATATTCTTACGTTTAATTTACTTCATTTAATTTATCTTATTTAGATCTTTGGTTGATCTATGTAAATGAATCACAAGGATTCGCACGGATATGGTTATCCTAAATTTGAAATATGGAATACACTCTATTGACCAATCAATCCAGCATTTAGCACAATTAGTGTATTTTAACAGTATGCCTTAATTCGTGATCAGCGAACTAATACAAACTCTAATGTTTCTTTCTTTGTAAAAGCAGGGTAGCTTAAGATCTGGGCAAAATTTGACTTTACAATACACAATACACAAGACAACGATCCTTAATAATGGAACACAATTTAAATCTAGTTCTAGAACCACGACCAGAGAGAATTCTCCAAGGAGAGGGTCGTAGCTAATCTTAAGTTCAGTTTTAGTGCACCATCAGCGACAAAAGGAAAGTATTCTGTGTTGACGCTCTGAGGGAGGAATCAGCTGATGTGTTCGTCTGCGGCGATCTCGGCACTCTGGTTGGCTGGTTAGCTTTCTGACGTCTTTGAGGTGCAAGTAGGTTTCACTTTGAAGTCAAGCAGTTTAGAATGGTCTGTTTCAATGAGTTCTTGAGAGAAGGAGGCAAAGTGCGCAGATGTGACTCTCCATGGCATAGAGCGAGTGCACGGCTGAGTTGCGAGTTCGCAGCTGCTCTGAGTTTCTTCCGACTGTTTGCCGTTGCCTTCCTTCTTGATGATGGATGGTGGATGATGATCTTGGTTCCCTTTCAGTCGGTCACTCCGAGTCACGTCGGTGACCGACAAATAGGAATCTCGCTTTGAGATGGCAAATCTACTCTGCGTGTATATAAACACCCAGTAAACAAAGTTGTAAAGTCTAGTTAAAAAAACACAACAAGTTAAAAAAATATCAAAAAGTCTTTATTACTTTAAAACAAATCACGCATATCAGGTAACATTTCGAGCTCATAGGCTCTTCATCAGACAAATGACTGATAGTGTGCCAACCTTTTTTATACAGGTGCTCCAAATCACATGACTAAACACCAAATACATGAATAATTACTATACATATACATTCCAAAAAGTGCAAAAATATATAAAAAACAGGAATGATTATTCCTGCATACTTCCACAAAACACTTGTCAATGATTAGGTACCTGCAAATGTATGTCTGATTACTTAAATGATTCACATCAAGACCTTGTGCACATCTAGAGGGATATCCTTTTTTGAGATTGATGTGCGTGCCTTTGGTTCACTGTGTAAACACGCAAATTAAATTGGCATATGCTGATTACCATGCAGCTGTACCTAATCACAGCGCGAGTATAAGTAGGTCAGTGGATTAAGCGTTCGTTAGCTTTTCGCTTCGGAGACAAGCAGTTCATGCAGCAAATCCTGAGCATTTCTACTCACCTGACGGAGAGGGCTGGTGTCATGGCAATTTCAGCAGCGGTGGTTCCAGTCAAGTGGCGGTCGCAATTGCATTGCACTACCAGCTTTTGTGTTCCGAGCATCCATCGCCCCTGTGCGCTTCAGCCTTCACAAAAAGAGCAAAGCCTAAAGAGACAGGTTTACGGGTGGAACGTCTTTGTAAAGACGCTTCCTTTTCAAGATGTCATACCACCCGTGCGTTCTTGGGTGCGGCCGTTACCTGGCGCCGGCGGACGGTCACGAATGCTGTCTAACGTGCCTGGGCCTTGAGCACGCTAAGACGGCGTTCGTGGATGAGTCATGTTCTGCTTGCAGTAGCATGACCATCTCGTAGCTGTGGATCAGGCTTCAGTATCTTGAAGGTGGTGGGGTCCCCGTTCTGCTTCCGCGATCTGGAGCTCGTGCTGGCAGTGTCTGTGGAGCTTCCTCTTCCGGGGCAGGTCGGGCTGGACTTACGGTGGCAGGTGGAAACTCTCCTCGGAGAGCGCCCTCTGTCGCCCACACTCCGACACCGCTGGAGTTCTCATCTGGGCAGTTCGGTTCACCGAAAACAGTCCTGGATGTCACCCTCCGGCCCCCCTGATGAACAGATGTCGGCTGCAGCATCAGAAGGAGAGTATGGTTCAGGAGATGACGCGTTGACCGGGGCGGTGTCTGCTGGGCGTCCAACCATGCCTGACGCTGATCCAGAACTAGTTGCTATGCTTGCCTGGGCAGGGGAGGTCGGATTGAGTGGAATTATCCATCTCGCTCTGAACCCTCCCGGCTGGACAATTGGTACCTCGGTGAGGCCCGTGCTGGTGCACAGAGACCCACCCCGGTGCCTTTCTTCCCGGAAGTGCATGAAGAGCTTACTTGGGCACCTTTCACTGCTTGGAAGCAACTCAGTGGCTCGTCCTCCTTCACTACCCTTGATGGTGATGCAGCTAGGGGCTATACGGGGGCAGAGAGGTGGAGAGGTCTGTTGCGATGAAACTGTGTCCTCAGGCTTCTACCTCCTGGCAGGGTAACCCGTTGCTCCCCTACCCGGCCTGTAGGTTTTCATCGGCTCTCATCAATGATGCCTACAAAGCTTGTGGAGAGGCTGCCTTCTCCGTGCACGTCATTGCGTTGCTGCAGGTCCATCAGTCCAAAGCACTGAAGGCCCTGCACGAGGGTGGCCACAACCCGGAAGTTCTATCAGAACTCCGTACCGCAACTGACCTCACGCTACGTGCGACGAAGGCTACGGCGCGGGCTCTGGGTCATGCGATGTCTAAGTTCGTAGTCAAAGAGCGCTATCTGTGGCTGTGTTTGGCCAAAATGCGCGAGGCAGACAAGACTCGGTTCTTGAATGCCCCCGTGTCCTCTTCGGCGACGCGGTGGGGACTTTCACTCAGCAGTCCTCCGCCGCCAGGAAGCAGACTTAGGCTATCCTTAACATCCTGCCACGGCGGCCCGCTGCTGACTCCACCCGGGCCCCGTTGGCACATCCTCAGCCTGCTCATCGCCGAGGGCGGTCCCCTGCTGCCACCCCCGCTCCTCCGCAGCCAGCGCAGCAGCCTTCACATCGGTCGCGCCGAGGAGCCGGCAGTCGGGCGCCCGCCCAGATCGCCCAGGCCCCTGCAAATCCTGGTGGAAAGAGGAGTTGCAGAGGCACTAGGATAGGCGACCGAGGGAGGCAAGAGCCTGCTCTTCGGGAGATGGTGAACGCACCACTCCCTCCCCCGGAGGAGGGCCGGGTGGAGAATCTTTGTTTTTGCGGTCCAAACACTCGACAAAAGAGCAGATTTTTCTATCACTGGGTCCCTTGAGGGGACGAGGTGTTGTGGAGAGACCTATAAAAAGAACTTTGTTACACAGACTCTCTCCTCTCATTACAGGCAGCAGTTCGAGAGCCGGGAGTACGACTTCACGGACTTCCAGCCTCACTTCTGTCTATAGCCTTTGTGTTGAACCAGTATCCTCCCGAGGTCTTACCTCAAACAGAGATGAAGAGCCAGAGTAGGACCTGTTCGGTCGGCTTGGCTACGTTATATCTCCAGAGAATCCTTAGCAGTAGACCCTGTTGAGTTCCTCCGCCCCCCACAGCAGCCGGATGTTGCGGAGCATCTTGCGCCAGGCCCTCGACGTGATGTATCCCTGAGAACGGCTAAAGGGGTGGGATTCCTGAGTATACCTTTGAGAATTACTCATGTGTATTCATGGTTAAAAAAAAACAAAAAACATGTTACCCAGCATTTTTCAGTTGCTTATGAGGGTTCAATCACCTCCAATACACAATCTGCATGTGTTTTATCTGTCTTAGACCTCCTATGGGAAGGCTGACTTCCGCACGTCTTCAGACGTCCCAGTGGTCCAGTTACTTAGGTAGTGCAGGTGCTGGTATCCTGTGGTTCGAGTCCCGGCCTAGAGACCTGGGGGTTTAGGAGGCTCCCACATGACACTGGAAGGGCAAGCTTCCGTGGCTTTTCCATAGGGATCCCTATTCATCGGTCACCGACGTGATGTCTCCGTTCCCTTCTTCAGGGAACGTCTCGGTTACGTATTGTAACCCACGCAGTTACACACGCAGTTACGCACACGCATGTTTTAACCTGTGGAATTTGGTTCCACCCCACGAGGGGGACTGCTAATCAGTTCAGTGATGCAGGGTGGGTCTTCTGCCTTAGTGGTTCCTTGTCGTTCATACTTTAACATACATTAACCCAACTGAGAGATCTATCATTCGAGATCTATTATTATGTACCAAATACGTCTATAAGTCATACATACGAGTAGCGATTAAACTTCATTCACCCCATGCATGAATACGTGATAAGCATAGACACATGATAACCACATTTTACAAACACCACAGCATATATAATACATATAAGAAATTGTTTGTAAACCTACATAGCTGCTACAAAAGAAAGAAGTGACTTATTTTCAGGGGCTATTCTCTGTTCCTTTGTCTGTGGCACAGAGAGAATGCGGTTGGCTGGTGTGAACGTTTAAACCCAGGAATGTGGGCTAGTGTGAATTGCGGCTGAGGTTGCAGAATGTCACACATAGAAGTTTTTTGAGAGCTCTCCCAGCATGTGAATGAGAGGCTATGTTTATCTGATTATCAATTTATTTTGGCTACGGTTCAAAGTGCACTAACCATCTGTTGCTCGAACGTCTCCTGACAACACGCTCCATTTTTTGTTCTGATACCTTGGCAGTTTTACGTTCGGCGAGTGAGAAACCAGGGACTGGTCCAGACATTCAGACGTCCAAGGATGGTCATTGATAAGTTTCATGACTCATGAACTGTTTAGGAGAAGACCTTAAGATTCTTGTGGGGTATGTTGTTCTAATGAGTCCTTGTCTGTTCACTATGAGGTCCTACAATGACATGTTTTAATTTTATTTGATTTTTATATATCATAAAGATCAATAATTCACCTCGGGACA
>JAUMHQ010000075.1:2051555-2067856 GCA_032361165.1 Enteromius paludinosus | reverse complement strand
TGACCATTGCTTGTTTGACTACCGATTTAATAAACGGCTTGCATATGGATCCCACGTCTGCCGACTCTGTGTCACAGGTCCCAGCAGGCACACAATGTCATAAGACATTGATGTATGGTTAAATTGACAAATTTACAATGTCAGGTGAACAAAATATTATGTAAATTTAACATTTAATAGGTTAGTTCACCCAAAAATTCAAATTCTGTTATTAATTACTCACCCTCATGTCGTTCCAAACTCATAAGACCTTCGTTCATTTTCGGAACCCAAATTAAGATATTTTTGATAATATCAGAGAGCCATCAGACCCTCCATAGACCACAAAAAAACTGTCAATGATCTAGGTCCAGAAACATAGCAAAAAGATTGGTAAAAATCAGTTTTCATATTTTAACTCTATCCATTGTTCTATATAATTTCTGTCACGCCGTAGGCGTTGCCTGATGTTATGTTTACCTGTCATTCTGCTCGTCATGTTCCACATGTGCTCTTTGTGTTTGTTTACACTCTGTATCCTTGTGTCTCCCATTTGTAACCCTGCCTTCGTCATTAGTGTTTCATCCCCTGCCAGACGTGTTTGTCCAGGTGTCCCGCATTTTCTGTTAATTAGTTTTGTATAAATTCACGCTCCGAGTCCTGTATCATCGTTGATGTTAACACTTTTTCTCTGTGTTCTGCTTGTTCAGCTTCTTCCTTGTTTTGTTTTAATGAATGTCCTTTGACTTTATTCCTGCTTCGAGTCATGTATCCACTGAAGAGCGATCGCCAGCTTGCACTTCGTGACAATTTCAGTAGACCCTTTACAGTTAAAGCTCAGTTCAGTTCCTTTTTGAGCAAAAATTTTGGCTTATTTAAGTTGTTCCTGTTGAAAAAAATATGCAAGTGATGATGCTGGCGCCTCCTTGTCCTGCAGAGCGCGCTTCAGCTTCTGTTGGACAGGCTAGCATTTGTAAACACAGCACCCGCCCCCTGAATGTCAAAACTTCCAAAAAATTCTCACATGTTTCTTTAGCTCTGTGTGTGTGCAGACATTACTTGCGTTTATGTTTGGATCTGTTCGTGTGTAGAAATTAATCGAGCGTATGTTAAGATCTGCGCATGTGGTTTTGTTATTTGTCCACACAGCGTGTATATGTGCGAACACAATCAGATTTTTTTTGTGCTCAAGTTTGGGATTTGCTTGCATGCTGTGTTCATGCTCTTGCACTGTCTTGTCCCGCTTTTGATGCCATTTACAGATGTGTTCAAAATAATAGCAGTCAAAAATGACTACACAGATCAATCACTGTTTTTGTTCAGGTGGCCCTTATTTAAGGATGTAGCCAGCACATGTTGTACATGCAATTCTCTCTGAAAACCTGAGATAGATAGGTCGGGTCAGACATTGTTCAGAAGAACAGCGTGCTTTAATTAAAATGTTGATTGGAGAGGGGAAAACGAATAAAGAAGTGCAGAAAATGATCTGCTCAGCTAAAATGATCTCCAATGCTTTAAAATGAAAAGCCAAATAAGAGACACGTGGAAGAAAACGGAAGATGGATCGAACAACAGCCAGAATGGCAAAGACTCAGCCAATGATCAGCTCCAGGGATAACAAAGATGGTCTGAAGTTACCTGTGAGTTCTGTGACAGTTGGAAGACACTTGTGGTGAGGCTAATCTATCGGCAAAAAGCCCCCGGAAAGTCCCACTATTAAAAAAAAAAAAAAAAAAGCATGTGCTGATGAGGATACAATTTGCCAAAGAACATACTGAGTGGCCTAAAGAGAAATGGAGAAACATTTTGTGGACTGAATAAAGTAAGGTTATTTGGGTCCAAGGGCCACCCCCAAACACTGAATTCAAGCCACAGTACACTCTGAAGACCGTGAAGCATGGTGGTGCAAGCACCATGATATGGGGCTGTTTCTCTTACTATGGTGTTGGGCCCATTTATCAATTTGCTTATATCAAAATACTTGAAGGTCATGCTGCCTTATGCTGAAGTGGAAATGCCCTTGAAATGGGAGTTTCAACAAGACAATGCCCCCAAACACACCAGTAAATGAGAGGCATTTTGGTTCCAGACCAACACAATTAAGGTTACGGAGTGTCCAGCCCAATCCCCGGACCTTAACCCAATAGAAAACTTGTGGGGTGACATCAAAAATGCTGTTTGGGAGGCAAAACCAAGAAATTATCCTGGGCCTGTTAAAATACCTGTTTACAGGTGCCAGAAGTCCATGCAGCACAAATGTGAAGCAGTTCTCAAAAACAGTGGTTATTCAACTAAATATCAGTTTAGTGATTAACAGGAAAGCTAAATCTTAAAGTTGTTTTCAGTTTATTGAGTAAATATTTGAGTTTGTAATGAAAAAGGCAGACACTGCTATTTTTTTTTTTTAACCGGCCCAATATAATTTTTTTCATTTAATTAAAATATTGCTAGTATTTCTTCATGTTTTGATGTAAACAACAATGTGCAGTGTTCCTAATAAATGGAAATAAAAATATAGTTTCTCAAACTCATTTCGGGAGGAGGGCGCGAAGGCAGTCGTTTACGATCTCTGCAACCCTAATTTTCCAATTATTCTATCATCGTAACAGATTCCAAAACTAGCCCTATAAATAGCCAGAGTCCCTTCCTTCCTAATCTTGATCTCAGTATAGAGCCTAGAGGCCGCAAAACCACCCGGCAACAATCAGCGCGCTTTTCCCGGTGCCTTAGATCCTGATCTCCGCCACCACAGCAACAACCCCAGGCCTCTCCAGCCTCCTCTAGGTCCGTTCGTCAGCCCAGCCGCCAAGATATGGATCATGCCTAACATCAAATAAGCCCTACCCAAAGCCGGCGTGGCGTTCTCAATCCATCTTTGCTCTTCGCTTCCAGATTATAGCTACATCCTAATCCAGATACTCGTACGGAGTTCCTAGCCCAAAGACACCATTCTCCCTACCGCCAAGCATCCGCCCCCTGGGCCGGAGCTTCAGCCGCGCCCGTGGCTTACATCAAAGGCTGTAAACCCATCTGCCAGCCATTACTTCGATCAAGCCCATGCAAAGCCCACATTTTATCCTCCTGCCGATCCCCAGTCGACAAGCGATAGCATTGTCCAGTGCAGCCCTCATAGCACTCTTAGCATTCACAAGCGTGAAGCACGTATCCTTTTAGCAGCCGAATCCTCAACTCTTCTTCCGCATATGCCACAAGCACGGGCGGATCAACATCCATCTGAGATTTAACGTTCGCAATTCGTCGAATCCCGCCACGTAAACAAATTAAAGACATTCAACAAGGAAGAGACTTTTACTTTTATTTAATAATAAAAAAAGACGTTTTGCTATCGCTCTATGGTATTAATACCATTACATCCGCTTAATTTGCAACTTTTTTTCAATTTGTACCTACTGGTCACCCCCGTCGTCGTCCAACTTTACACCGATGCTGCCCCCTCTTCGGTTGGGGGTTTCTACCAAAATCAACGGTTCGCCTCAACTTGGCCACTCGAAAATCTGAGTTTACCCTCGAACCCTTCACCTTTGGCCTTTTCGGAACTATACCCCATAGTTATAGCCACCTTCCGGGGTTTTCGAATGGTCCACCGCTGGCATCACAATCCATTGCGGTAACGAATCTACCATGCATCGCTTAAATGAACAAAGCTTGCTCACATTTCCCCACTATCATGCCCCTTCTAAGACGCCATATATGGATTTCAAAATTAAGGACATTGGCGCCAGAAGCAAAGACTCAGCCAACACCAGTTCTTCCATTTTCGCAACTGATCCTACCCCAAACCATCCCTGGAGGCCCCTGTACGAAGCCTCCACAGATTCAATTCTCCAAACAATATCCCAGCAAGCCCTGCAATCCTACCTCATGGCTCGAAAAAAAATTTAAGTCTTCCATCTTTAATACAATGTAGGTTTCCCCGACTTCTCCCTCATTCACCTTCTTTCCGAGCCTCCGTAATATGCAAATCAGCCCCATTAAAGACTATCTGAGCAGAATTCAATCCTTCCTTAAAATTATTTAGGTTTTTCCTGCAGACAGCCTCTCCAATGTATAAACAAACCTCTCGCTGAAAAGTCGCCTACCCAGCCCAGACAAAAGATAGCCACTTACCTTCGATATACTAAATAAATCTATCTCCTTACTCCGTCGTGGCTACCTATCCCAGCATACTGACCGAACCTTAGACACCATGTTTACCCTGGTTTTCGTTAGTTTCTTAAGACACTTGGAAACGAAACTATCGTGTTCCTCCAAAAAAGAGTTAAACCGATCAATTCAAAAAGGCCTTTATATTCCCATTTTTAAGCTCCTATGTCAAATCAAGTCCTTCCACACGTCGCATGCCTTCCTCCATTACAGTAATTTGAGTTCTGCTCTCCCAACCGACCCCCCTATTCCTAGGCTAAAATAACAAACCAGTTGCTCGGTTTAGCCTCAGAAACACCTAAAAAAGAAAAAAAAGAGAAAATGTTTATTCTGAGGTTCGCAGGAATCCCAATGGAAATTCCTCATCCCATTCCTTCAGGATCAGAGCAGCAATCTCCGCCGCTCAGAAAGGCCTCTCTCAGCTCCTAAACCCAAACATTCGGGTGATGGTCATCTTACGCCTTTAAAAGCTACATCTGCTCAGACAAGAGCACTATAAAAAACGCCCCCCAAACTCCAGCTTCTCCCGCACCGTCCAACCCAACTCCAATCCACCCCAACCTCTTTCCTCAACCTTTCCAACTTATCACTTACCAGCCTAAAATATCCCCTCGGCATTTCCACTAGCTATTCTACCCACCAGTTACCTTGTTTGACCCCTCCCTTCAAGCGACTAACCTCTCTCTTTTTCCTCCCACAGGTTTCCAAGTTCCCAGCGGTAACCTACCACAATCTTTCCATCCTCCAACCCCGTCTCCCCCCGGCCCTTTTCAGTAATTCCCCAATTCATCTCAGCCCCCCGTAGCATTGGTCTCTACCCCCTCGAGCATTGGCCTCAGCCCCCAGAGTATTGGTTTCAGCCCTCCCAGGGCATTGATTTCAGCCCCTGGAGCATTGGTCTCTAGCCCCCAGAGCGTCAGTCTCAGCCCATCAAAGCATCGGTCTCAGCCCCTCAGAGCATCGGTCTCTAGCCCCCCAGAGTATTGGATCCAGCCCCTTAGAGCGTTGGCCTCTAACCCCAAAGAGCATTGGCCTCCAACCCTTAGAGCATCGGTCCCAAGCCCCCTAGCGTTTTGGTCCCAAGTCCCCCAGAGTATGGGTCTCTAACCCCTCAGAGTATTGGTCTCTAGCCCCTCAGAGTATTGGTCTCTAGCCCCTCAGAGCTTTGGCCTCCTGTCCCTCAGAACACTAGTCCCACTCCACGAGTCGTCCTTTCCAACCATACCTCAATCCAATTTTCCTTTCAGATTCAACAGCCTCTCTTTTCCTTGCATCTTTTGGGGCGCTCACCTGTTTGGTGGCTGTTTCATTTGCCCATTTTGGTGAGCACTCAGCATTGGAAACTGACTTATAGCCTCTTCCCCCTCCCAAGCCCTTAGGGCTATTTACCCTAGGGCTCTGCAGCCCTTCCAACCTGAGCATTCTCCCTGAGCAACACGCCAAACAAGCTTCGCTTTACTTAAATGCTGACAAGCTAGAACTCGTGAAAATATTATATAAGAATTCTGAGCTTTACTCACGTTTTAAAAACGCTGCTATTATTTTGAACACAACTGTATATCATGGATGATTTTCTTGCAATATATCGTCTATGACATAATTGGTGTTGTGATACACTGTATTATTATTGTGGGTACAATATCGTGACAGCATTGTATCATGAGATAACCTGTGATTCCCACCTCTAGTAATCAGCCTTGTTTACATCAGGGTGAAAGCACATGCATGTAAGTAATCTGCGGTAGTTTGCGCCAAGAGGAAAGCGTACGCATATGTTGTGATACTCTGTAAAATGGTGGATGACGTAAGTCACAGTAAATTATGTTGTTGTTTTTTCTTTGCGCAAAAAAAGTATTCTCCTACCACCGCAAAAACTGGTGTCACATAGACTGTTTCACCAATGTTTTCGCTACGTTTATGGACCTGAACCATTTCAGCTGTTTTGCTGTTTATGGAGTGTCAGATGCCTCTTTGATTTGATAAAAAATATCTTAATTTGTGTTCTGAAGATGAACATAGATCTTATGGGTTTGGAACAACATGAGGGTGGGTAATTAATGACAGAATTTTTCATTTTTGGGTGAACCCGGTTTTCATTCTCATCCAAAATGCAAAGTCTGTCCGACATCATGTCCAACAGTAACTTGATGTTATATTGATGACTTATGCCTACTGGGATGGTAGGTGTCCAACAAAATTGAGTTGATCAAAAACAGTTCACATGCATGTGTGCATGCTTGATAATTAAAAAAAAATTCCTTGCTCTGATATTGTCTAGGCATTTTTTTCCCGAATTGCAGTCTTTGATTTGAATAAATTCATTTGGAATTCCTTCTGGGAATTTAAAGCTTTTAAGCTTTTTCAGAGTTAATGACTACAAATTGAGCAACTCAATAGGGCTTGCGCAGAAAATACCAACTTCATGATTCTCCAAGATGATCCAGGTTGGTTTACGCCAGCTATAGTGTTAATCTGTATGCCTGGCTAGTTGCACTAACAAGTTAGCAATAATAGCAGACTTGCAAAACACAACATTTCTGTTCTGGGTTTTGACTGAATTGGTGACACTGTGCATATCAATGAACGACCTACTATGTGCAGTTTTATGGCAATATTAAGTTGTTGAAAAGGGCTCATTTTGTGTCCCACAACAGCTGAATAGGGCCTGGAGGCTGACTGGCATCAGCAGATGTTAATCTGGGTCACAGCGCTGGTAAAAAGGGTCTTGTATGTGAAGTGATCAAACTGGTGACCTTGGACGTGCTAACTGAACCGTCATCCTCTGGTTTTTAAGCTATCAGAGGTGCATAGAGAGAAGCATTATTCTCGGCCTGCCACACCAAGCAGGATTTGAAGATCTCTGCTACATAACAAACTGGTGAATCCCTGATGACAGTTAATATTCAGCACAAACACGCACTCGTCTCCTTTTGCAGATATTTGTTTGATTCCCAAAGCTTGCATGAATCAAAGATCGCTCAGTACATAACATCCCAGAGCTCTACAAAATTCAATGTCATCCTCCATTCTAAAGATGTCACTTCAAGCTTATAGTCTAGTCATTCTGAGGTCTGTCCTGTTCATGAAAGCAATCTGAAATTCGGTTGGCCGTCCGACTAAGTTCTCTTCTGGTCAGTCTTCATGGGCACTGGGTTTGACTTTGATTTCTTTGCATCCTTCGCTCAGACGTCCTTCTGTCTCAGCTCATCTCTGTTACTGCTCACTCTCTCTCTCACCTGGCACACAAATGTCATTCAAATGCTAAATGCCTCCTCGTTCATCCACATATGCAAATTGATAGCTCGTCTCAAAAGAAACCGCTGCCAGAACAATCACATTCAAGGCTGCCAGAAAGTTCCTATTGTCAATGTTGTTTGATTCTTCTTTCACATTATTTATTTCATTTTTGTCCCTTTTAAGTGTGTTTAAAGATTTTCTTTCTTATATTTCTATGAAGTTTTGTTGCTATGAAGAAATACTTATTTGCTTCCGTTCATGTGCTGGCTAATCCACTTAGGGGTTCTGATTCTTTCAGAAAAGCTCAGGTGAAGGTTCCATGTTGAAAAACTCTTTTAAATATTTGGTCTGCTTTCCATGTTTAAACATAGATATATGGAGGTAAGATTGAAGATGCTGTTGATACACAAATTCCAAAAGAACGCAATTCCAGAGAGGTTTGTCCAACATAAGTGGAAAAAAAAACAGATATTCCAAATATTCTAAGTTTATCTTAAACTGATGAAATATTTAAGCCCTTGGGAACAGGCTAACTGCATTTGAATTATAAGATCCAGATAAAAAAAAAAAAAAGTATCATGTCATCAACCTTTTTTCCAAGACTCTTTATAATGCTTGTAAAAAGTATTCCTGCGCGCAGCACTTCCTCTATTGTTATCCTATATCTTTAAATGTTTAGTGTAATCTACAAACACATACCTCTCCTTCTGAAAAATGCATTGTCCCAATCCATCACCCTAGCAGTGACTTGACATCATCTGCATCCTTGCACTCATCTTACAATAACTGATGTCAAAGAGTGATTTATGGACTATTTGATTCGGCCTGAATTTAACATGATTGCACTTTTTCTTCATCCCAGCTGTTAATATCAACAAGCTTCAGGTTGACTGAGTATTTTTTCTCTTTTATGTTTCATGCGAATCTCATACACCAAATAAAAGTTTCAATGTACATCCTGTTGTACTTTTTATTGTCCCTCCGGATATCATTCAGATGTTGAAATTCACATGCAACTGGTATAAAAACAAGCCAGAACGTTTCTGCTTGATTCTGAATAGTATTGTGTCCACTGGGATATTTTCCAACAGTCACATCATGCCAGCAACACCAAAGGCCAAATTCCAGACCAGGAACTTAAAAGTGTTCTCGATGCATAAGTGAACAAACAAACACAACGACAACAGATGGTCATCTTGTCAAAAAAAAAATTTTGTGTCTGTCAGATTGGACAGTTCAGGAATGCCATAGCAAGACAACCAGCACTGGAAAAAAAAATTAAAATAACCGGCAGTTTGCAAATTTTAAATGTATTTTAAGCACGATCCGAATTCTTGAGTGCTTGCGTCTGCCATCTGTTGACTCAACAAATATTATTCCGAGAGGAACAGGTTCTGTCTTCATTCAATTCCTCTTCAACCCTACGGAATCCCTGAATACCAATCAGTCACTGCTGCAAAACACCCAGCTAAGGGGTCAAAATACTTCTTTGATGAGCAAATGAAAATATGCAAATAGATTCGACAACAGAAAGGGGCAAGTTAACGGGCAGCACCTGTGCCCATTATCCCTTGTCAAATGTGAGTTCCAGACTCTTGAGCACTAGTCCCCGGTCTCATGCCAGTTCTTCACAATGACTGGCTTGAATTGAAATCGCAAGACTGCTGATTTTGTTTGTAGGTCATGCTGGCAAACCTGGGGAACATGTAGCTTTGTATCTGGAGCTGTCTTGCTGAGTCGTAACCCCCACAGTACAAACCTGAATTCTGCACAAAACAAAACACATGCTGTTCCTTAGGAAACAAGACTCTCTTAGTAACATGGTTTGCATGATATTATAAGTGCATGTATGCAGTGTGATCAAATTAGATCCAGAGCATGATATTGCCATTATCCAATGGGTTCTGTAATACTGTGAGAGAACTATTAATTTTTAACATTTGCATTCATCTCAGTGGCCGTAGCTCAGCTTGTGCATGACTCCCATGAAGTGCACCATTTTAAATGTATCATCTTGGCTCATTTCACTCAATTCTGGGTACAGTTTATTTATTTTAATTGTTTTATAATTATCTGAACTGTAAATGCTCAGAATACTTATTTTAAACTTTAATCAATCTATGTTCCCAGGATCCTACATTCACCAAATGTATATGCCAATTACGAACAGATGGCAAAGGGTCAAATGTTTCTAAGGTTAGGGATAGATTTAGGACGAACACTAGGTTACCCTGGGAACATACTGTACTGAAAGTAGAGCAGACATGTTTATTGAAATATTGCAAATGCTGGGAGTGCTCTGCACCTGGATTCTGATGGTGGGATTTTGTTTTCTTTTTTTTTTCTTGTGGAAACCAGATTATGTGGAACTAAAAGGAGAGTACAGTAAACATATGGTACATGATAAATATTAGAAGACTGAAAAAAAGTGCAATCAAAAAATGTGAAAAAGACCCTGCATCTGAACAACATATATAAGGTGTTATGATTTATGGAGGAGTCCTGACAGGGCGGGCCAGAAATGCGAAGAAACCCACCAAGGTGGAGCAGAAGGCAGAGAAGCCCACCTGGGTCGGCCAGACGACGAGGAGGCTCTCCAGAGCGGAACAGGAAACTGAACTGGACAAATGAGCACAAACAGGTTACTGGAGATCACATTAGCCGAGTTCATACCTGCAGCTGGCTTAATGAGAGGGATCCTGGCAGCCAGAGCAGGTTCAGGGAAGAGGGTGGCAGGAACAGGGTCTGTTTCGGGGGCGAAGTGGAAGTTGAATAGTCTCAGTGCTTAACTCAGGGTGAAACAACAGTACCATGGCCTCTGTAGCCGATCTAGGGTAACAAGTTGAGCTGCCGGCCTCCATGGCAGGCTCGAGGCAGGGACGGGGTTCCAGAGTTTCTGGGACTGACTCAGGACAGGATGCTGGATCAACGATCTCCATGGTCCATTCAGGGACAGACAATAATCCAAAGGCCTCCATGACCGGCTCGGAGCAGGGAGTAAGGTCCATAACTGGTCTCACTAACCAACTGGGAGGTGGTGCAGACACTAGTTGAACCCCCAGCTAATCCACAACCGAAGTTGACATCGTTGAGGATAGTGCAGTCACTGGCGGACCTTCCATGGTCAAGATCAGACAGAGCAGAGGCAAGAGACTGAGCTCTAGGGGGTTTGCAGCCAACAGCAGAGCCTCAGAAGGGTCGACAGTTCTCCTATGAGGTTGTGCAGCCACTGGCAGAACCTCTAAACACCCTGGGTTACTTCTGGGTTCAAGTGAATCGGGTGGCTCGGGCCACTGCAGATCAGAATCCTCAGTAGTATCAGGCGGATCGGGCCAGGGTAGGTCAATGTCCAGTACAGGTTTAGGAGTGCAAACAGTCTCGAAGGGTGCAGTCCATGACGGAGTTAGAGCACAAGGGAATTCTGACGTACAGACAGGCTCCAGGGATTCAGTCCAGGGTGGAGCCAGAGCACAAGGGGATTTTGGACTACCATCGGATTCACGAACATTAGAGGGTCCAGAATGGCAGTTAGGTTCGCAAAGTGTGGAACAGTGCAGAGGTGGTTCACTAAGGGGTGCTATGGGACTAGCATGCTTGAGTAACTCACTACCGGGCAACACTAAATCATCTGGGGGTGCTGTTAAACCAACAGGCTCGAGAAGCTCAGTGTAGGGCAGAACAAGATCACCAGGGGGTGCTAGAGAATTGTCAGGCTCGAATAACTTGGCACTGGGCAAAACTAAATCACTAGGGGCAGCCAAACAGGCTTGAGAAACTCAGTGCTGGGCAGAACTAGAGCACTAGGGAGCGCTAAAGGGCAAACAGACTCGGGAGACTCAGTGCAGGTCAGCATCAGACCACCAAGAGACACTGGGGTACTAAAAGGCTCAGGAAACTGGGTGCATGGCAAAACAAGACCACTAGGGGACACTAGGGCACAAACAGGCTCAGGAAACTGGATACTAGGCAAAATAAGACTACTAGGGGGTACTAAAGAGCAAACAGGCTCAGGAAACTCTGTGCTAGACAGCATCGGACCACTAGGGGACACTAAAGCACAAACAGGTTCAAGAAACTGGGTACTAGGCAATACAGGACAGCTAGGGGGCACTAAGGGACAAACAGGCTCAGTGCTAGGCAGCATCGAACCACTAGAAGCAAGGTAGTATGGATCACTTGGGGGAGCTAGAGAGCATTCAGACTCAAGAAACTTGGTACTGGGCAAGATTAGATCGCTAGGGGGAGCTAAAGGGTTAGATAGATAAACTGTGGACCTCGAAACAGTCTTTATATTGACCCTGGAAGAGGTGGTAATGATTCCAGCTGCTTTTACAGTCATCACCTGCGGGTCTGTAATTCACGTTATCAGCCCCTTGGGCTTACACGCTCTATTGTCTCCATATGCAGTACTCACGACATTGGGGAAACAATGAGAGACGTCCGTGGTCAGCTGGTGATGGCAGCTGGTGATGGCAGCTCCAGGGTGGTGGCCATTTTGTGCACAGGTCCCGGTGTGACGGCCATTTTGTGCTGTGGCGAGGATCGCCGAATGGCAAGACGAGATCCGAGCCATGGGCTCGAACTGAAGTTTGTGAAGCGGTGATCGTTAGATCCGTGATTGCGTGTGTGAATGTGCTCATCTGCCACTTCCACAGTGAAATAAGAACCACAACATATTAAAACAAAGTCAATTAACTGCTCCAATGTCCATTTGGGGTTATCGTCGGGCAGAGCAGAGAGAATATCTAGATCCAAACCGGACAAAAAACACTCCTTAACTAGGCTCTTTTCTGCTCTCACGAGGTGACTGAGATAATAAACTCCTCTACGTACTGTAGCGCTGAATAGTCCATTAACTCACGCGTGTCCGTACAGCCGCTGAATTCTCCGTGGCGGTTCATTCTGTTATAATTTGTGGAGGCGAGAAGTCGTGCGAATTCAAATGCAAGCTGTATTTATTAGGCAAGCACAGGGAACAGACAGACAGGGTTGTAATCAGCCAGCATACACATCAGGGGCGAGGCAATAGAGTGGTCAGAGTTCGTAGCAGGAGTCAACGAGGAGCGAACAGTATCCAAGGGTGAAGCGATAACCAGAGTCCAAGAACAGGAAAAGTCTTTAACAGAAATCCAGATAAACATTCACTAAGGAAAACAAGAAAACGCGAACAGGGAAACCTCCTAACCACACTCCAAGACAGTAATATGAACCGCAGTGGGGAGAAGACAAACTGAGACTTACATACACACACATAATAGACAGAGGGACAGAGACACCGGTTAAACACTAAGGCAACAAATGACATGGGCGGAGACATGAATGAACCACTACGACAACAAACACAAGGGGCGGAGACATGAATTCAAAGTCTGGGTATGAGAACAGATATACAAAACACAAAGAGTTCATAGGGCACTGGAGTGCCATCCTGTGGCCAAGGTTGGCAAATCCAGCCTGATTATCACATAAGGCACCATTCCCCCAACTGCTCCCTGGGCGCCACAGCACTGGCTGCCCACTGCTCTAGGTGTGTGTTCACTTTTTCCTGCTGTGAGTGTGTGCACTTGGATGGGTTAAATGCAGAGCACAAATTTCAAGTATTGGAAACCATACCTGGCCACATGTCACATCCTTTCTTTTCACTTTTTGATGCCTTTAGAGTCATTTTGCAACATGCAGGTCCTCCGTTACTTTAAACAAGAAACCCTTGGCGTCAATATGACGACACAAGATACTGGGAATCTTATTGTCATGATTAAATTGGGTAATGATATTGCTATTATTGCATGTTTGGGTTTGATGTTTCAATGTAAACAGTCACAACAGTTTTATTTGTATTACATTATTTACACATTTATGAGCATGCAACCGAACACCAGCCCCTAAACCTACCATCTGTCAATAAATCAGAAGATACAACAGGCAGATAGAGCTACGTCATTATTTATTCAAAAAGGATTAATATTTCAAGTTTTCTGAGGCAAAAGATTGATTTATGAGAGGAATAGACACGATCACAATCTCTGTCTTATCTTAAAGCTCATCCTGTGCTACAGTCTCTGTGCGCAAATTAAAAAAAAATGACGGCAGAAGAAGCCTTACGTTAGGCCTTGTTTGTGAAATGATAGTAGCTCTTGAGTGTCTCGTAACCAATCGTGTCATGCAGTTGTGAAATGCTATTGGCTCTGGTATATCTCATGATTGATTGCGTCATTCTACAGGAGAGTATCTTTTGAATGTGATGTTAGTGCTTTAACGGAGCGGGATAATTTTAAGCCTTGTGTTTTACACTCTTCTTTGCATAAAGGTATCGAAAGGCTTCAGAAGGACTTGGAATGCAATGGGCAGGGGTGGGATATGAATATATACTTCTTCTTTTTTTTTTTACAATCACATGCAAATCATTAAATTAAGACAAAATAATGGCCGACCTTCATGTCGAAAAATCCTGCTAAAGGGGTACTTTGAACATCAAAAAGAGATGGCAAGTGGCCCTGTCCAAGCTTTAATATGTGACGAGTTGGAAGTGAGATTTTGTTGATCTGAAACAACATACTCTGTTGAGTGGGTACTTTTTGCACTACACAGTCACAAAAAGAGTATTCTATAAAGTATGAATGCGTTCTCACATGTCATTCTCACATGCCAAACCAGCATCAGTTGCATCGCGTGTTGCAACTCTATTTTTTAACGTGCAGTGTCCTTCTTTGCTTCCAGATTTTTGCCGTAAGTTAATGTAATATTTACTAAGCATTAGTAAATATTAAGAAAGTGATTTTAGCTATAGCTATAGCTATAGCTATAGAATTCAAGGAACATATACACTACCGGTCAAAAGTTTTAGAACAGTAAGATATTTCATGTTTTTAAAGATGTTTCTTCTGCTCATCAGGCTGCATTTATTAGATTAAAAATCCAGAATAAACTGTAATATTGTGAAATATTATTTCAATTTAAAATAACTGTTTTCTGTGAGAATATATTTTAAAATGTAATTTACTCCTGTGATACAAAGCATCATTACTCCAGTCTTCAGTGTCACTTTCAGACATTTTCATCATTCTAATACAGTATGCAGATTTTTTATTATCAGTGTTGGAAGCAGTTGAGGTGCTTAATAGTTTTTTTTTTTTAATTATTATTATTATTTGATCATTAAAATATTAAAAAGAGAAGCATTTATTTAAAATGGATAATAATGTTCAAAACTACTGTTACAGTAGTTTACTGTTACACTACTGTTTAAAAGTTTGGGATCAGTACATTTGTATTCTTTCTTCTTTGCAGGAAATTAATACTTTTATTAACAAAGGATCTATTAAATGAACAAAAAATTCACAGCATAGTTTTACATTTAAGAAATGGTTTATATTTGGTAAAAAAACAACAACAACGTTTTTTACTTATTATTCATCAAAGAATCCTGAGGAAAAAAAACAAACAAAAAAAAACACAGGATCCAAAAAATATGTTAGACTGCACAATTGTTTCCATCACTGACAATTCTAGTAATAAATCAGCATATTAGAATGATTTCTGAAAGGTCTGAAAGTGACACTGAAGACTGGAGTAATGATGCTTTGTATCACAAATCACATTTCAAAATATATTCACACAGAAAACTGTTATTTTAAATTGAAATAATATTTCACAATATTAAATTTTATTTTCAAATTTTTAATTAGATTTTTAATCTAATAAATGCAGCCTTGATGAGAATAAGAAACATTTTTAAAAATACTGTTCTAAAACTTTTGAACGGTAGTGTGTGTATATATATATATATGAAGTGTGCATTCAATGCTATGCAAATACTATCCTTTGAGGTCACTGGAGAGGATTTGGCAATGGCACTAAAGTGGCACAAATGATGCTAGTAGATCATAACATAACAAATGTAGTATGCCTGGATTTCATGGATAATAAACACTTTCATACTACATAGCACACTTTTTTTGCATGGTCACAGAGTAATTGCTTATTGTATTAACTAAAAATAAAGTGTTGTTTTGGTGCACTTTTCTAGGAAATAACTTTCCATTTTCTGAGTTGAATGAAATGCAGCTAACAAACAGTTTCTAACTTAGAGTTAGTTGCTATATCACAGCAAATTATGACTTTGCCATGGATGGGATTTTGAAAGGCAGCTGGGCGGGGAGCCATGAGAAGCTGCTCATATATAAATAAATGAATGAACATAAAAAGAGCACATTTGTTAGTGACACATATTGGAGAAAAAGTATTTGTCTTTTATGACTGTGAACGTTTCAGTGCTATGAGTCATTGGGTTTCTCATATTAATCTTTTTTGAATTAATTCTGAAACCCATCTGACTCATAGAAACCAGTGCCAACTGCATCTCACCCCACTCCCCGTTACCAGATCAGAGTATGGGAAATGGAAATATGTATTAATAATAACAACATAATTTTTCCATGCATGAATACCTACAGGCATGTTTTGATTTAAACACAATGACAACATCTGTTGGCTGATTCAATAGGTTTGCAGGATTTAACCAAACCCTTATTACAAGCATGTATGAGCTCTGGAATTGTCACTTTTTTCAAGAATAGAAGGTCTTAAATAGGTCTTCCACAAGTCACTATATATTCTGTCTACCTTAAGAACAACACATCACTTTTTTAGTTATATAAATGCGTATTTTCACACACCATTATCAAGCTGTTTGTTCGAGCACCATTGTCCACTTTGTCCTACAAGGATCAGTCATAATAAGAATGAGTAATATAAAAAAGCAAAATAATGGTAAAAAAAGAGTTTAAAACACATGTACATATGGATACACAAAAAAAGAATATATATATATATATATATACACACAGCTCAAAGTAAACTCTTTGTACATCATGACAGTATTAAATATCTAAAACATCAAATAAATTAATAAAATGAAATAT
>JAUMHQ010000075.1:1992041-2008192 GCA_032361165.1 Enteromius paludinosus | reverse complement strand
AACAGTATGCGAGGCGAGTAGTATGTCCGAATTCATAGTATCCGAAATTCAGTAGGCGAGAAGTACCCGGATGACCCGCTGTGAGGGAGTGAGGGTGGAGCCTGGCGTGGATGTAACACATAAGTAGCACACAAGTAGAACAGGGGGCTGTTCCATAACCCCCCCTCCCTTATTTAATTAACTTTCAGATGATGTATAAAAATCATTAATAAAAAAGTGACCCTTATAACTGGTTATGTTATTCAGATTGCTCTTACTCTCTAAGGCGGATGATCCTTTAAAGTATCTGCTAGAGTACATCTTTTCTAAACAACTCAATGTGATTAAAGATCACAAAGACCACTTACAGAGTCAAAAAACTGTGTTGTAAACAGTACACCTTTGCCAGATCTGCTAGGCAAAAGAAGTTAATAACAGCTAAGCATATGTAACTGTGTGCAACAAAGCAGCAAATAAATCTCAGGATGGTGCCTCAGAATTCATTTTAAGGAAAAGAGAGAGAGAGAGAGCTGCCATATAAACAACTGCATTGCAGTCAGTCTGTTTTTTGTTATTGCACACCAGTTGCATGGAGTAATATTACCTCTGGCTTTAATTCCAGAATTCTTTGATGCTTCTGTCACAGATCAGCGGCATACGGAGAATGCATATGTTTAATGCAAAAGAAGGCACTGGGAGCAGGTGTAGACTTTAACCCGTTAGGATGAAGACTAGTCAGTCAGTTTGAATTCACTTGCACTGTGCACTTTTTGCACTACGCAGTTTATATATTATAAAACATATTTTTGCTATCTCCACTCTGAATTTAATTCAGTGTGTAGCCATCAGTCTTTTGTTTGCATTAACTCGTATTAGTATTTTAGTTTACTTTTTATGTACTTCTCAGAAATATATTTAAACCAGTGGTTCTCAATCCTGGTCCTCGCGGCCCCCTGGTCTGCATATTTTGCGTGTCTCTCTTTGTTAACGCACCTGGTTCTGATAATCAGCTCACTAGAAGAGAGATCCGTGCATTAGCTGTGTTCCCAATCGACATGGTACCTACACAGTGTCCGTTAAAGTTCACTTCACTTCAGAACATTCATTCACGGATTTGCACCGTAAATCAGGAAATGTGAATCACGACAGATCGAAAAAAGTCTACTTACTCATTTGTGGCAACAAAGCAACTGCTGATGGGAAGGCAGATGATGATCCCCATCAAAGATATAGCAGATGAAGAACAGGCATGTCTACTTGCAATCAACAAAACCAAGACCTTCAGTGATCGAATCCCTGTGAATCTTTTATTTCAACACAGTCTCACTCTAACTTGTCACATTTTGACGTTTGGTCAAAACACTTTAGCGTCGCTTTTTGAGGCTCAAGGTACCCCTTTTCAGTCACTTTTCGACATAAGGGGTCCTCCATTGTTTTAAATAGGAAATCCTCGGCATCAATATGCCGGCGCAATATTTGTTGTTTTATTTTATCGTCATAATTAAAAGATATATTGGGTAAAAACATTGCCATTATTACATATATGTAGGGGTGTGATTTTTCAATGTAAACAGTCAAAACACGTAACTCAAACCCTGCTCCTTAACCTACCATCTGTCAATAAAACAAAAGATATAGCAGGCAGATACAACCACTGTCATCATTTATGAGATATGAGACAAATATAATATCCAAGTCTTCTGATGCAAAACAATTGATTTGTGAGAGGAATAGACACGGTCACTGTCTCCGTCTTCCATGTACTTCCTGTGCTTTCTGCAGTCTGTGCGCGGTTTCAAAAAATGCCGCTTCAAGAATCCTTACGTCATCGTTGGTTGTGAAATGTCATTATTGGTCAATATATTATATTGGTATAATAAATAATATTGGTTCTTGTGTATCTTGTGATCGATTGCGTCATGCTATGGGACGGGAGTATGTTTTCTGAATGTGATGACAGCGCGGGAACGGAGCGGGATAATTTTTGTTTTACTCTCTTCTTAACATAAAGATTTTGTATGGCTTCAGAAGAACTGGAATTTGAAACGACTTGTTTGTAATGTATTTATACTGCTTGTTTATGATTAGTTTGGGCAATAAATACCTGTACAGTAACTGCATTTGCCTGTGTATGTGTTTATATTGTTCAGATGTGGGTAAGTTTAGGGTAGGGGTGGGGTTTGGTCCTCAATAAAACTAAAAAACATTATATAATACATTTATATACGCATGTAAACCATTACATTAAGCGAAACACCTGAAAACAATGGAGGACCCCTCACCTCGAAAAGTGACTGAAAAGGGGTACCTTGAGCCTAAAAAAGTGATGCAAAACTGTTTTGACCAAGCGTCAAAATGTGACGAGTTGGAGTGAGGCTGTGTTGTTCTCACATCAGCTAAAATAGGACTACGTCTTTCAGATTGACAAAAATAAAAATTCCCTGAAGACCTTCTTTCCTCAGACATTTTGAAGAATGATTTGTTTTTTTTTTTGCCCATGCAGTGAACATTTTTAACCCTGGACCACAAAACTAGTCATAAGGGTAATTAATTTTTTCATTAATTATTTTTATTTTTTTTTTAACTGAGATTTGTATATCATGAAAAACATGAAAGCAGAATAAATAAGCTTTCCATTTTGTATGGTTTGACAATATTTGGCAGAGATACAATTATTTAAATATCTGGAATCCGAGGATGCAAACAAACAAAAAACGTCTCTATTTTTTTTTAAGTTGTGAAAATAAAGTCCCCAGAAATGCATATTACTAATAAAATATAATCTTTTCATATATTTACGGCACACAATTTACCAGATATTTTCACCGAACGTAATATCCTAATGATATTTGCCATGAAATAAAAATCTATAATTTTGACCAACACATGTATTGTTGGCTATTACTACAAATACTACTTATAACTGTTTTTGTTGTCCAGAGTCACATTTATGCAGTCAAAAAATAAATAAATAAAGAAATAAAAACCTTAAAAATTGTTTTTGTGTTTTGCAGCTGTCAAACAGGTTTGGAGTGGCATGATGATGAGATTTTTTTCAACCTGATCTCACAGAATTGCGTGAAATAACCATAGACTCTTAACATATAATTCTGTGTTAGTATCACGTAATCATTAAAAATGTTGTGATGGGCTCACGTAAAGGATTACAATGTAACAATGTACAATATAAAACACACACAAACAATATAAGCACAGTCACAGGTATTTATTGCAAAAACTGACCATAAGCACACAAAAAAAAGCATTACAAACAAGTTGTTGAATTTCAAGTACTTCTAAAACCATACAATGTCTTTATGCAAAGAAGAGAGTAAAATACAAGGTTTTAATTGCTGAAATTATCCCGCTCCTTTAACACGTTGACATCTTCTTATTCAAAAGACACTCTCGTCCTGTAGAATGACACAAATTGATCACCAGATACACAAGAGCCAATAATATTTCACATCAGGGCGACGAGACGACACCCGAGAGCCAATAGAATTTTACAGCCAAGGCTGACGAAGGATTCTCCTGACGGCATTTTTTGAATTTGCGCAAAGCAGCAGCTGCAGAACAGATGAGTCAAGGCGGATGGAGAGATGGTGATCAATCCTTATGCCTCAGAAGAATTAGAATGTTAATACTTTTAAATAAACAATGTTGGTGGTTGTATCTGCTAGTTTATCTTGTGTTTTATTAACGGATGGTAGGTTTAGGGGCAGGTGTTAGGTTTCATGTTAATAAATGTATAAATAAAATAATGTAAATAAAACGGTTGTGACCGTTTATAGTGAAAAATCACACCCAAATACATATGCAATTAAGGCAATATCATTACCCAATATTTGAATCCAAATCCGTGCGTGGATCACGGCTGATCACTGACTTACATTGTAATCTTTTCCATAAGCCCATCATAGAATTTTCAATGATTACGTGATACTAACACGGAGTTAGGCGTTTAGAGTCTGTGGTTATTTCATGCAATTCTGTGAGATCAGGTTGGATTTTTTGCATAAACTGTCTATTTAAAGCACATATTAAACTGCAGTACAACTAGTTTTTTGTTTTTTTAGCATTTTCACAGGAAAACAGCCACACAAGAGTTTAACACAATTAGGTCATAATTTGGTTTGCACATTGTCTAATCACCAACCTGGGTACAATATTCCCTCCTTGAGGACTTCTGGTGCATTTTATCTCACAGGAGTCTCACATTTTCAGCCGGGAGAGACTGCAGATTTGTTTTGTGGATAATAAAAATGATTCTTGAAATGGTTTGTGTCTTATTACCTAGCATTTAATTCAGGTTGGGTTGCATTGTAGAACAGTCTCCAAGCAAATGGGTCAGCAGGAGGAGGTCGCTTTATGGCAGGGCTACAATTTCACAACAGAGTGACAGCATGGACCTCAAACTGTTCTTGATATCCAAGCCGATTGCGTTTCTGTTGACTTGTTCGCCCATTCTCCCGGACTATCATTATTTTGGAAGCTGGCACATTGTATGAAAGGCAAATCAGCCTGTCTCTGCTCTGACAATGTATCTCACTCAGTGAGATTGGCTTGTTCTTGTATCGGTGAGGACTGATGGGACTTTGGTCAGGCCAGGTCCAGGTTTACGGGAGGTTTTGTTCTCTATGACATAAACAGAAACTGAGAGCCATTCTCTCCAGCACTCACAGAGGATGTGTTCCTTCAGGTGAGCAGCTCATCTAAATGATCAAAGACACAGCACTTTTGTTCCCATTCTGCCATTGTTACATGAGTCAGCACAAATCGCAAAGTGGATCCATCTAATATAGTTAAGTTTGCATGCATGCTTAGCCAAGAGGGAAATAGACATGTTGTTTTGCGGAGAAGGTAAACATGGAAAATGTGCATATAATTGCCTAATGCTTAGCAGTGATGCTACCAACATCAAAGTGTGTACGGTGTAGCTTGTTTTCTGTCATTTAATTGAGGATATTTTTGTATCAGAACACTGTATTGTCGTGTATTTTTGGAGTAAAGGCCATGTTTACAATGTGGAAACACAGCTATGGTTCACAACTCTCGGGTCCTAAAATTGCTTAGCTATAATTAAAAACAAAGTCAATATAACATAATATAATGTAAAATTTAAGAATAATGCTCAATGCAAATAAACAGTAATTATATACTGAGGATAGATTTATAATTGTTTTATTTTTATTTTTATAAATTAATGAATTATGGCAATTTGTTTATTTTAATATTGCAAAATATGTTTGAAAACACAAATACATATATAAAAAAACTGGAACCTTAAGTATTTTCTTTTCTGTAAAACACCAGGCAGTGTAACTGTTTGTGTTTAGGACAAACGTACTCAGGAGAAAAAATTATATATATATATATATATATATATATCATTTTTTTTTCTTTTTAATATATTTTTTAGAAAAAAAATACTCCAGGTTCAACAAAAAGGTAATGCAAATGTAAAATAAAGTAACATTTCTTATTTTGGACAACACTAGATTTTAAGTGCTGTCCAGTGCTTGGTAATCCTAAAAATACTCATCATTTTCTTTTCATATAAAATATAATGTATCCTTTTTAATTGATTTCAAAGAGAAACATGAGTCATTTCTTTGTGAGAAGAACTTATCTATGGGTTACCGACTGTAACACGGGGGATTTAATTAGATTTCATTTGAATCTAAGCGTAATATTTATAAATGATTTTATACACTTAATAACCTCATTTGGCAAACCTACAGAAATCGCCGGCCTTGACGGCAATGTTTATTCTACTATTCTCATTTATTACTCTGTTGCTAAGAGACAGTCTGCCTGATTGCTCCAAGATGAGATGCTGTCGTTACTTCCTTCGGAGGTCAGTACCGAAGAAGATGCCACGTTCTTGCTTGTCACCGGGGATGTTCTTTAGTCACAACCGTGTGAAGTTGTTCATTACATCTGAGGAGGAGGATTTATTTAGGCGTTGTGTATTAAGATGGAGGCTATTCTGATCCCAAACGTTGTGAATCACATTTGATATAGTTTGAGGCTGAATCAACAGACTGGAGTTTAAAAATAGTGCGGTATACAAGCAGAAGGAAGGCTTCCAGTGTGTGGGAACTGCATATATCATTCCTCACAGAAGGCAGAAGAATATCTGGTTATTTACTGTCTCTTCTGGGAAAATTCATGAAGTGGACTTATATTGGCTTTGAAGTTTCAATACTGTACCATTGGGCCAGAGGGCAATCCGTCTAACCTGTATTTTTATTGCATGTGCTGCTGAAAATGGATTTATAAATGCTGTTTGTTTCCTCTCCTAAATCTTTCAATGAAAAAAAAAACAAACAAACAAAAAAAAACATCTGAACTAGTTCCAAAAATATGCAGTATTTTAAACTATATTGCAGATAAGAGGATAAAGTGTGTTTAGAAAAGCCAACAAATGAGTGATGTAACGGTCAAAGAGCAGCCCGGGGGTGTAGACGAACTGCTAAAGACGAAGAGAGGTCCTGGTCCTTTAGGTCGCAAATAAAGCGGATACAGTCCAGGGTTCAAGGAAGATTCAGAGCGCTCTCATTTCATCATGACCCATGTGACTCTTAAACACTTCAGTTGGCACAGCATTGTGGGTGTCTGACATAGTAATCCTTTCCGACTCTTTCTCATCCGCTCCCTTTCAGAGAATCTAAAACTGCAGCTGCCGGTTCTTTGCAGCACGCGGAAAATCTTTTAAATGATATCAATCTACCCAAATCACTCTTTTAATCCAGGATGAAATACTTGCTAGACAATCTCTTGCTACTTTTGCATTTTTCATGTGATCTTTTCATCCTCAGGCAGTTCATATCTTTTAACTTTTTATCTTTTATCATTTTTAGAGCACATTAAAGTGTTACACGGTTTGGTGTTAGACAGGAATTCGCTGTAGTGAAATCAATGGACTGTCGAGCTTTTAATCAAGGAAAAAAAAAACATTTGAAACCAACGAAATGATGTGGGAGGGAATTTAGAAAGAACTCATTTTATTTTTACCCTCATCAGACGTTCAATCTTCATATATGAAAATCCACCTTACTGTATGTTTAAAACTATGATACAAAAAAGTAAAATGGTTAGCAATAATACTCAGGCAGACTACTCATTTGGTAGCCTGGGCCCGCCCATACTTCCTGTGATGCTACATTCAATTTCACAAGCAAAATCAGTTTGGCAAAGCTGCCGTTTTAGAGCATTTCCGTTCCCAAAAAAGTGGGAACGAATGAGAAACGAGAAGGCGGGTACTAAGGTAGCTTGGCCAGACTAAGATCCTATGAGCTTTATCGTCGCAGAAGCCAGGCTACTCATTTGGTACTATTGGGCCTAAAATGTGTCACGATCCCTCACTCCATTGCCAGCCTGAACTGTAAAGGAAAGAACCATGCTTTCATGTTTTGTTTTGTTTTTTTACAGCAAATTCTTACCCTACCATCCAAATGTCACATCAGAAATAGAGGCAACCTATTTCCAATCTTCTAATGCCCAGTTTTGTTGAGCCTTTGTCTTAGAACATTTTTGTTTTCCAAGGTTTGATGTGTTTTGTGTTAAGATATACTTTTCCACATCACTAGGGATACTAGACCCCTTGTAAAAATGTGATTTTCTTCCTTTCTCCTATTTCGAAGCCCTTCTTGCATACAATGAATGAGTGGTTATTGATCTACTGTTGTCTTTCAATCAGCTTAAAGCAGTCCGGCCATTCTCCTTGGACTTCTCACATCAGCAAGCCATTGTCACCCACAAAGCTGCTTCTCACTGGATATTTCATGTCTTTTCAAAATATTCTCGGTAAGCCCTAGAGATGGTTGTGTGTAAAAATCCCAGTAGATTGAATTTTCCTGGACTCCAACCAATCTGTCTGGCACCATAGTGGATAGTCTTGACCATATCTGCATGCTTAAATGCCTTGCTGGCATGTAATTGGCTGATGAGTTTTTGAGGAGATATTTGTGAGTTTTTAACAAGTTATTAGAGTAGAGAAAAATGTTTATTCATTGCACTAGCATTATGCTAACTCAGACTTGCAATGTTACAATGTAATGTGAACGATAGTGTAAAGAGTTTCAAATGATTGATTGATACATTGAAATACATTATATCACGTCTTATGCTGACCCATATTTTCAGTCTTAACGTATACAATACAACATTAACATACAGTATGATAAACTGATTGATTGATTGATTGATTGATTGATTGATTGATTGATTGATTATAAAATAAAAGATTGACAAGAAAAGAGTCTGAAAAGTGTTACAGAAAGTGTACTTTTTAAATTGTATTTATTTATTTATTCTTTCAACTTCCATAAAAAGGGACCTCGGGACAAGTTTATATGTTGCTTGAATAACCAGATGCAATTACATTTGGTTGGACCTCCTTTCAAACATTCAAACATATGAAACGGCTCTTTAAAATGTGCTTCTTGGCAATTTGTTTTTGTTTTTTGCTTTTTGTTAATTTGATGTATTTCTGCATCCATGATCAAAATGTAAACAGAGGCCTCTTCAAAATAAACACTGTTTACCTACTGCTTTCCGTGGACAAAACGTCAACCAATCTCTACAGGGAAAAAAAAGGCTGAGTTTAGAAAATAAGGCTAAATAATTCATAATAAGCCTATTTTGCATAGAATGCCAGTGTGTTTGTGCTGAAAAGAATGACAATGACTTAATTTACATACTCAGGGCGCAGAGCTATATTAAAGCATTTAGGACCTCTCTAAACAGGATCGCAGGTGGATAGTAGTTAGGTGCCGCTCGCAACACTGTTTAGTGAATCTGCCCGAGTGTGTATTCAAACAAAGCTTTAATTTAACTATTGGAGGAAACCCAACTAGCAATTCTCATCCAGCATCAGAACAAACTGAACAAACTACCCTCTGAGTAATGTGCTAATGTCTGTTCCAATGTTTTCGGTGTCCTGTGGCTAGAGCTTATGCGTTACAAACGCAGATTGTGTGGAAAATCACCTCTTATATTCTCTCTTGAGTAAAAGGTTTTCTTTCCCAGTTACGTTAAAATCCATCCGTTTGTCCTTTCGGTTAAAAGAGAAGCACAGAAATTCAGCTCTGTGGGTGGAATCATTCGACGGGCTTTAAGAGAGCTTGACTGACAGGTGTTGTCCTCCATCCTCCGCCACCCCTGCTGAGCAAAACATCAGCACTATCTCACGTCCTCCATCTCTCCAGGTGTTCTCCCGGGTCTCGCAGCAATCAGCGGAGCACACCTGCGGAGCAGCCTTGGTTATAAGGAGCTGCCATCAAGGGCATGACATCTGTCTGCTCATGTGACCTACATCATGTGATCTTCAGATAAACAAGTCTGCCTCTTATCACTAAACGCTTCTTACATTTGGAATAACAACAAAAAATGCACATGACAAGATGCGATTTAACCAAGTAGAATGTGATCTGGATCAACAACTTGGAACAACATTCCTGTCAGGCAGTCATGCTTTAGGCTAAATAAAATACTACGTTATATTAAACCCAAACCATGAGAAAGCAATACACACACACACACACACACACACACACATACATACATAGTGCTGTCAGAACATTAATCTTGATTAATCACATACAAAATAAAAGTTAGTCCTTTAGCAGTATCACTAAGCCAAATATTGAAATGTTGAGCAGGAGGGCTGGGCAATATATCGCTCAATATATTCATGCACATCTCACCAGTAAAGCCGGTTCTTCGCTTAGCGGTAAATCTCTGTCACCTATTTTCAAACAGAGCAGCAGTTAATAAGACACTCAAGAACACTCCCAAGCTAAAGCGTCAGAAGATTAAGATGCAAACTTTGGGATGGTTGCCTTGCTGGAAAGTTTGACAAAACAATGAAAGTCATTATTTTTTGTTTTCTTTCCATACAATATTCTTATAGTATTCTTATAGCTTCATAACGTTACAGTTGAACCACTGATGGCAGATGGCAGACTATTAATGGACTAAATACTAGGTGTATTTAATACTTTTTTGCATCTTGACAGTGGTAATTGTTTGGCAGTCAATGGGACAGTCAAAAGCCTCCAAAAATGTATTTATACAAAATATTTTAAATTGTGTTCCAAAGACCCAAAGTGATTAATGACAAAAGGTCCATTTTAGGGTGGATTAACCCTTTAAAGCAATATTGAATATGAGTTGAATAGCTATGTTTTAACACTGTACTTTATTGACAACTGTGTTGTCAAATTAGCAACGCTGGAACGGGTGTGTGCGTGCTTGTGTGTGCTGACGTGATCATTTCAGCTGTATACCTACCAGCAGATTCAACTGTCTTAACCCTCTGGGGTAGGTTCACGCATATATGCGTTTTGAGGCGTCTTCTGATGACACCAGTAAGAACTTCAATTACACACTGAGTTTTGAGCAATACATCAATCAAATCTGTGAAGGGGAAGAACACAACTTGTGCATTAAGAAAATGAAGAAAACAAACAGGGTGCGTTGCCTGCCGCGTTGGTCGGCGTGATCTTCTTTTAAAAATACGTCACTAAAATGAACTGAAACTCAGCAAAAATGAGAGTTTTATCTGTAGAAAGCTTGATATGTCTACTATTACACTAAAGCCCTATTCGGAAGGGACTAGTTTAAATTAAATTAACAGTAGGTAATTTGCTCTGGAATTATGACAGAGGTTGTGGGAAAAAACACAGACATGGACAATTTGGACAGGATTAAAATCATCAAGTAAGTCTGTGGAAGAAAAATTTCTCTAACGATCCTCTGTAAAACTAGTCCCATCCGAATAGGGCTTTAGACAAACATTCTGTGATAAAGTAATTCATATGAAACCAACGCGATGTCCAGTCTGTCGCGTCTCGTTCATTATCTCTTAATGCGACCATGCCCACGTACCGCTCACACAATAGCGCGAACTGTAATTCCTGACTAAATGTTTTGAAATCGAGTTAAATATTTTTAATATGACATCTACATTTCTTTGGATGCCATGCTGTTTCTATACTATGACAATAGTGCAGGATGAATGCTATGAGTCTAAGAATGTTTAGACCATATTATTAATACTCTTTTCACAAATATATTTGATAAATATTTAGCTATAGATGTTTATATATATATATATATATATATATATATATATATATATATTTACATATACTTATATTAGCATGCTCACAGATGTTTTGTTGTTTGTGGTGAAGGTGTCTGATCTCTAAAAAACCTGTCTTGAGTCCTGTCTCAAGCGCTGTACAAACATCTGATTTTTATAAAAATACATATTATAATAATGCAACACTAGACATATGATCATATTACCTCACATCTATGCCATATATACATGTACAAGATAATACTACATGTACTGTAAAACTGTACAGTAAATTATACTGTAATTACTTTGAAGTTAAGCTGCTTTGCAATGATATGTATTGTGATAAGCAATATACAAATACATTTGAATTGAATTGAATTGAAAAGAATGTTGCTATCTGCCCAACACAGTCTCACTCACATTTTGACCCTCGGTCAAAACATTTTTCAGTAGTAGTTTTTCGATGCTCAAGGTACCCCTTTCCCCCCACGTAACCCAAACCCATGCCCCTTAACCTATCATCTGTCAATAAAACACAAGATATAGCTGGCAGATACAACCACCGTCATTATTTATGTGAAAGATATTATTATTCCAAGTCTTCTGATGCAAAACGATTGATTTGTGAAAGGAATAGACGCGGTCACTGTTTCCGTCTTCTGTGTTCTTCCTGTGCACTCTGCAGTCTGTGCGCGGTTTCAAAAGTTGTGCTTTAAGAATCCTTACGTCAACCTTGGTCTCTTGATCGATTGCGCCATGCTGTTGTGAAATACTATTGGTTCTTGTGATCTATTGCGTCTTGCTACGGGACAGGAGTATTTTATTCTGAATGAGATGACAGCGAGTGAATGGAGCGGGAACATTTTTAGTGATTAAAACCTTTACTCTCTTCTTCCCGTAAAGACAAATGGCTTCATATGTATGGCTTCAGAAGACTTGGAATGCGGCACGACTTGTTTGTAATGTATTTATACTGCTTGTTTATGATTAGTTTGTGCAATCAATACCTGTACAATAACTGCATTTGCCTGTGGATGTGTTTATATTGTTCAGAGGTGGGTAGGTTTAGGGTAGGGGTTCGGTTTGGTGCTCCAATAAAACAAACAAAAAAAAATAAATAATAAATTTATATATGCATTCATTTCATTAAGCCAAACACCTGAAAACAACGGAGGACCCCTTACCTCAAAAATTGACTGAAAAGGGGTACCTTGTACATCGAAAAACGATGCAAAACAGTTTTGACCAAGCGTCAAAATGTGACGAGTTGGAGTGAGACTGTGTTGTTTTGCCAAATGAATTTCCTTTCTGTGAATAAATGCCTATAACTACATTACCTACGTGTTCAATATATCCACATCAATACAGGTGGGCCTGGGGAAGGTGGAGGATTCCTGAAGGGCATTGCATTGTTATAGTGACAAAATGTCCATTTCTGGGTGGAGTAACTCTTTACAGCAATAGGGAATAATATATATATATATATATATATATATATGCCAATCAGGAATCAAACACATTTAACTCATAGACAGCAGTGTTACAGTACATTCAAGTGTTACTACAAAAAAGGGACTTACAATTTCACATGGTAAAGGAAGAAGAACACAAACATGCCACATGCCACAAACAAAGATACACACATTACACATTCATGCTGAAGCTGAGGAGGACAGCCCACCTCCTCAAAATGTGAAATGTGTCAGAGGTGATCTTCTGCAGATCCACATGACACACGCCATGGCCGTGCATTTGATAAGTATTCTAATGTAGAAGGAAAGACAGAGGGAGAGACAGAGAGAAAAAAAGCAAAGAAATTGGCAACATTTCCAGCATAGTTTACCTGCAATTTTCCCCCTGAGAGGCCATATCAAGGGGCAAAGGCGTTGTACTCTATGAAAACAAACAACAAAATCAATAAAATCAGCTTTACCAAATCGGTTGCACATTAGGGTTTACCTACCTCATTTAAAGAGCCAATTACCACTGCAGCTCAGAGCTTTATTATAATTACTAATGCTGCTGTGCTCCTGTTGCACACAGTGATCAACAAGAATGTATTCAAAATCCACAATAAGAATATATATATATAAGCTGCTGCGCTAGAAAATTAGCTACTTCGATTTGAGAAGTCCAGCTATATGGAGCAAACGCTTTCCACTTATCTTGTCATGGTGTCGAACAGGGATTTTCTCTCTAAATCTATATGTCTCAATTTTATGTTCTGCTTTTAAAAAAACTTTACATATCATAAGATGTATCATTACAGTAAAAATTATCCAAAATGTTGTAAAAGGTTTGATCACAATAACCAACATTTTATTTAAATTTTTTTTTTTTGCATCTTCGTCTCAATATGCTGTACAACACGACATTCAAATCAGTGTTAACTCAGTGGTACAATTATACTCACCGGACACTGCACTTATTCACAATCACAAAAGTACATTATTCGCTTTAAAGTCTTGCAGATTACATTTCATATGTGTGCTGTCCGGGTGCGTTTTTCCAGTGCGTACACCTGAAGCGCGCGTGTACTAAAAGTCTGTCAAACAGCGCCTATTTATACTGAACTAAGATATTGTTACATGTGATTGTGGTAATACTGTCAAAAACACACAGCGTTAAACCCAGTTGCGTGTGTCTAAAGTAAAAGTATCCAGTATATTAGATGCGTGCAGCTCTTAAAGGGACAGAACTAAACATGCCGCTGCTTGCCATTAAAGGGATACATGTTGTCCCAAACCTGTATTGATTTCATTGTTGTGCTAAACACAAAATAAGATATTTTGAGTAACCAAACAGTAGTTGGTCCTCATTGAATTTAATACAATGTTCAACAGAAAAAAGAAACGCATTTAGATAAAAACGACCTGAGAGTAAATGATGTCTGTAGTGTATAAGTATGTAGTGTTTGTTAATTCAATACTGCTGAATACACCTACTCTTCCTGAAAAATAAAAACACTGTTTATATATATATATATATATATATATATTCTGGTTTTAAACATTTTAGTGCAGTAATTGCTGAACATATGGTACATCACAGTGTTAAGTGGCTTTTGTCATTCTGCTAAGGTGGGAACATAGCGTGAGCTGGGCCGCAGATAGTGCAGTTACACTGCAGTGCTCCAGATGGATGAGTATCTTTAAACCTTCATTGAGCGAAAATACAACAGGAAAAACACGCCGAGCTCGCTACAATCCCAAACCAGAGCGAGGACTTGATTTAGATTAATGGGCTTAGTTCTGACAAAGTGAGTATAAATGACCTCCAGCGCATGGTCTCTACAGCTAGATCTAATCTGTAAACAGTGAACAGAACGTTTTCAGTCCTACCTGCCCCTCCTCAAATGATCTCCACAGGCTTATGGAGAAGACTGCAGCCTCTCCTGTTTTTTCTTTGCTTGATTGCACTTTTGATTTCTCATCCACATACCGAGTCCTGCTGGGTTGCAGATTTGTGCTTCTCAGGGTGAAGGGTCCTATCAAGTTTTCTTTGATTTGGCAACACTTCCACATAATGCACAGATTCAAATGAAATGAATTCCATTTTCTCAGCTGTATGCACCAACTTACTGTCTCGGTCTGTAACATTTACCTAAAGATTGAACTGATAGGGGATTAGTTACAGATGTTGCTTGCTGTAGTGATAAATATTTGGTTCTGTGAAGTTAAGTAAGAAAATTACTTATAACAATATTTTGTATAAAGTATATATTTAATGAAACATGTTGAACTCTAAACCTGCTAGAAAATCAAAGCCATGAATCTAAATAAGTTGTGTTCCAAATTTGAGAACATATCTCAAACAATTAGCTTCTGGGAAAATTTTGTTTAGGCGCAGTGCCATACCCTATCAGTGTTACCAAAGAGGACGGGAGAGGTTGTGAGTTCAAATGCAAACAGGTTTTTAATAAAGGCTCAAGGTCAGGAGAGTCATAATAAAGTGCCGGCAGACAACGTTAAGGCATAGGCTGAGGCAGAATAGAAAACAAGGCAAAAGGTCAAAATACCGTGAAACAGGGTCCTTGGGGAGGGACAGAGGGAAAGTCCAGATCCAGGCAGAAATCGTCAACAAATAATCCAACGGGTAGAATAGCTAAGAGCTAGGAACACGAATGAATGATAACATAGGCAATGAACCGTGAAGACTCACAAACACATCCAGGGATTTATACACATCAAACAAGGTCAATGGGTGGGGCTAACAATGAAACACCATGACCACTGACGAGATGGGTGGAGACTTGAATCAAACACCAAGGCAACATACAAGGTGGGCAGAGACAAGAGAACAGGTGATAGTTCATCCATGAAACGGAAAAACACAGACACAGTACATAGAAGGCTGGAGTGCCATCCAATCTGACTGACACATCCAGCTGATCATAACAATCAGATGCCAACAAAATTTTTTGCTGACCTCAGACTGAGGTCATATGTATGACATATGTATTACGTAATCCATATTCGTAGCGTAAACTCAGAAGAGAATAAAGTTGAATACCAGAAGTTAGTCAGAGGTCTTGACTCTCCTAAAAATGTGCATAAGGTTGTTGCCGGAAATCAGTGATTTGAGTTTGTGAAAAACAGAAATATGTGTTACAAAAACACAGCGATCTGCTTCAGAAGTTGTGTTTGTGTTGTGTGGAGTTTCAAAAATGGCCACTATCCACCAGCATCAATATACAGCAAAAGCCAGTATACAGTAGTCAACATTCGAAGTGGATAAAAAACCTTTCATCAAAGTTGTCCTATATTAAAAAAAACAATACCTACTCTTGTCTTAGGACAACTTTGATGAAAGGTTTTGATCCACTTCGAATGTTGACTACTGTTTATATATATATATATATATATATATGTATATAACAACTCTGTGTTCATCTGAAAGAAAAAAGTCATACAAACCTAGGATGGCTAGAGGTTAAACGTGCATGTCTTACACTTGGGGACACATGATTTCCAGTGATTACTGTCGTCTTGACTATAGATACCGTCTCTGCATTTGATAAATAAAGTTTAATTCTCGTCATTATACATTACCATCACTCTGTTCTTCTGTTTGATAA
>JAUMHQ010000075.1:1975505-1986257 GCA_032361165.1 Enteromius paludinosus | reverse complement strand
TCATCTGAGACAGCTCAAACATGCAATTTAGTCTGGGACTAGCTTAAGCCTTGTCTGTGAAACTGGGGGATAGTGTGCTATTAGATTTAAAAAGGCAAATGAAAACCTAATGACTGGAAATATTAACAAGAAATGGCAGTATGAAACCAGTTTCTGCCACAGCAGTATACCCAATCTCAAATATGAAGATCTTGATGGGACATTTTATCCAAAATGAAAGTTTCAGAAAGTCTTCACACAGTTCTTTTATGTGTAACAATTCCAAAAATACTACAAAGCTATATGACTCCTGAGTTCTAAAGTCAAGTCTTCTAAAGTCAAGAACCACTAAACTGTACCTCTAACAGAGTCAGTGAGTTGAAGAGGATAAGTGAATGAATCATTATTTTAAACCGGCTCTTTTCAATGAACCATAGGATCCAGTTTACAAAACAGACTGAATGGATAGTCAAGAGTTGTTCAGCTCTGGCTGGATTTAGCTACAGCTTTTCTTCATTTAACGGCTCAATGGAGGAGAAGATAATTCAGTAACATGCTAGATTTCTTACTCATGCAAAGCCTTCATACTAACTTTAATTTATTTATATTGTTCATCTTTGATATATAGTAGGAATAATCTATATTACATCTGAATACAGGATGCTGGATGACTATTTCTCTTTGTTTGTTAAAAAATAAATAAATAAATAAAAATGTAACAGCTGTCTGTTATTTTCTGGTATGGCTACGAGATAATGGAACAAGCTGTACTCTCAAAGTAGCTTTGATGACTTCACATTCAGTAATTGCGTAAGTGCATTAGTACTGGCAATTTAGAAATGCAACTTAATAAGCTGCTTCAAGATCCGAAAAGTCACATTTTTATGAGTGTGGTGGCCTAAATGGATCTATTGCCAAGTAAAGTACACAAAGTATAACTTTGCGAGTTTCAATTAGTATTGAGTTTTGGACTTATTTGCATGTAAATCATATTGCACTGTAAACAAGATATATTGCTTCCAGCACAAGCAATTCAGTTTTTTCTGCTGTTAAAATATAATACATGATTTCTACTAAATACTGTATATTTCCCCTCATCATAACTCTTGATTCCATGCAGCTTATAAATTTAAACAAAAGTAATATTTTATTAGCAAATAACATTAAATTCATAAAACAGCATTTAGCACATCTGCATAAGAAAAACACAAAAGCATTTCTAGGACACTGAATTGTTTTTGTTGTTATTTATGTATGTATATATTTATGTATTATTTTCAGCATCATTACCCCGGTCAAGTGTCACATGATCCTTTACAAAACATAAAAATATGATGATCTGGTGCTGAAGAAATGTTTATTTTTATCAATGTTAAAAAAAAGGGGCAGTCGTGGCCTAATGGATAGAGAGTGGGACCTGTAACCCAAAGGCCGTGGGTTTGAGTCCCAGGTCCGGCAGGGATTGTGGGTGGGGTTAGTGAATATCCAGCACTCTCTCTGCCTTCAATACCACGACTGAGGTGAGACCCTTGAGCAAGGCACCGTTCCCCCAACTGCTACCCGGGTGCCGCAGCAATGGCTGCCCACTGCTCCGGGTGTGTGTTCACTGTGTGTGTGTGGATGATCACTTCTCACTGTGTGTGTGCACTTTGGTGGGTTAAACGCAGAGCACTAATTCCTAGTATGGGAAACCATACCTGGCCACTTGTCACTTCCTTTTTTTTTTTTTTTTTTGAATGGTTGCACTACGTAATATTTTTTTGTGGACACATTTATTATTTATTTATTTCATCAACATAGCTTTTAAATGGATGAAATTTATAATAAAAAAAAACATTACATTTACTTTCCCGAAAAAACATTTACTTATATTTGATATATATATATACATAAACTCTTATATTCATATTATATAATCAAATGTAAATATATCATATGATATATGACATTGGTTTTTCAGAATCATGAGGTTAAAACAGCAACTTGAGTGCAATATCTGATTTGAAAACTGCAGCAGATGTGAAAAAGATTATCAATAATTAATGACTTGCTGAGATATCTACATGGATTTTCTCCTGTAAGTCTTCCATGCGTTAAAAGAGCAATCTCCGAGCACTAAAATATTCCTTTGAGATGTACTAAAGATCCACACGGTCACCTTAAAGATGATGAGTTCTTTCTTCTGCACTCTCATCTCGACTCAAGAACGCAGCAGTTGGTACTATTACACCAAAATGAGTATGTAAATGAGAGTACTTGACACAAAAAAAAAGCCCTCTTACGTAACTTTAGCGTAGAAATGAGGCATGGCACTCCAGACGTACTCTTAAACCACTCACGCAATTTTAACAGGGAAAACAGACAGATTAAATATATATCCTCCTACTCCTCCACAGGCCTGCTGTCCTGTTCTTGTGAACTGGCTGTCTCCCAGCAGAGCACTAAAAGCGATCTCCAAATGCACATGAGACCAGAAGAGCAATTAGTCCCGATTAGCACCGCAGATGTGAGATGCCACCAAGTTTAAGTTGCTCTGCACAAGAAGGCTCTGTCAAGTATAACATTCCATCATCTCAAATATCCAAGCCTTAGGCTGGCTTCTCATTGAGCTGCGTGCTATAGATAGACGGGTTGAAGACATGCTCACTGACACCCTTGATGTGGTACTGTACAGGAAATGGTTATAAATAATCCTGGGTCATTGATTGTTGAGGATGTGCCCAGAGGAACTGCGATCTAGTGATTTTAAGGCATGCAAGATAAAGCAGAAACAAATCAGTCACTCGCCAATAGCTAGCAAAAAATAAAAAAGTAAAAAATGCTGCATCATATTTTAGTCACAATCAATAAGCCTACATTTAGACTTTGCTCAGACTTTTTTCTCGGTTCCATAACAGTGTGATCTTTTCTATTGTAATTTGGGTCACTTTAATATGTGTTTTATGTAAAATATCTCATTGAAAATTCATTAGATTGTACTTTTTTTTTGTATTTTAACTAATTATGATATTATTTTGATTTTAGCTATAGCTAAATGAACGAACAAATGATTGACTGATTGACTGACGGACTGAACAAACAAGTCTGAATAAATACATGAATGAATGAATAAATGCAATTATGAGAATAAAGTCAAAATATGCTGGTAAAGTCAGCATTTCCAGAGCAAAGTTTAAAGCCATATAAGTTTGAAAATAATAACAAGTATTTTAAAAATATTATTCTTGTATTGTCCTTACAGTTTTCACTTTATTTTAAAGGGGTCATATGATGCCAATTTTCCACAAGCTTTTCTTTGAAAAGTATATTGAAGAATATTTCGCAACGGTGCTCTAAAAAAAAAATAAATAAAAAATAACAAATTTACCCTGTCAAAAACAGCTCTTTACAAAACACTCTGTTCTGTGTACTCCCCCTTTAAATCTTCAGGAGCTTTTCTGACCCCGCCCCTCTTTTCCGAGGCGTTCTTTGAGGATGTTTATTTAGGATGCAGTATTCTTAGTAAAACTTGCTAATTAGCACATTATTAGGAAAGGCCATTTGCAATAATTAATTAAAAGGTATTATACTAACTGCTTTTGAAGTTGAACGCACCTATTGTCTGTACGGATGCCAACAAAAGAGCTAAGCACTATGTTGATGTTGACGAAAGAACAACACGTGTGTACAACTTAAAGCAGTGCTACAGCCATATCAGATGCGTTTGACAGCTGATGCTTCATGCGCGTTATAATCACTTTTCTTTTGATGTCATACACCTATCGGTCGCTGCAGCTGCGCTTCAAGTCAAACGCACCTAATCTTTTTTTTTGCGTAATATTCTTTTCAGGTGTCTTTCACTTATGTCCAAATTCAAAGTAAAACTCTATGAATTGCTCCATTATGAATGACAGAGCTGTCTGAACCACTGGAAGCATAAACAGGAAGTGTTTATCTGAGAGAATGCAACTTTTTTTGCTTCCACTCTGAATTTTTTTCACCCACAATTGACGGGAACATAAACACATTTACTATAGATAGATCAATTCCCTTCAGAACCAAACGTAAGGCAACGTTAAGTGAAGTGACTTGTGGTCCCTATCCATTAGGCCACGACTGCCGCCTCTTTGTGATATTGATATGACTTAGGGGTCATGTTTGTCTCTGCATCTTGGACTGATCAGGACTCACTCAGGACGGGTCTGAGGTAAGACACCAGTCCAGTCTGTGTGAATCTCTGCTGTCATTCAATTATCACAGGAGGTTTGTCCGACCGTGTGGTGTCACATGGTCAGATCGCTTGATTTGAGAAAGGGGAAAACATTTAAGGAGAAAACAAAACAAAAAAACTTGTATTTAAACAGAAAGAAGTAGATCAATGTTCTTCCACAAGACACACGATTCTGTTAACCGCTAGATCACCAAAAGTTACACACTGTAGCTTTAAACAAACATATATTTTACTTTATATGACAATTACACAATACGACACATTAATTAAATTGCCCCTATAGCTGTTTTTGATGTCAGTGTTAGTTTAACACACTGATCACAAGGCTAACACAATCTTAGCTTCACTGCTCTGACTCATTTGTGCAAGGAACTCTTTTCTTCGTTTCACACCATGATATTCATTGCATTTATTTTGATCCCCTCGAAGAAAATACTGACAGAATTGTATAATTATACATTTAGAATTTAATGAATATGTGCAGGATCTGTATTGTACTGTGCGATGACAATGGCTATGTCTTTCTCATAAACACTCACTGCTGAGCGTGTAGGCTGCCTATGTCCCTTTTGTTTTGGGCTGTATTGAATATACTGGCTGCATTCAATGCCTAAGACACCCAGCTGGTGAAACTCCAAAGGCTAGCATTTGTATGACTATAGTCCTGTGACGCAAATACGGAGGAAGGATATTTTGTAATGCTAGCTTTCAGTCTTTCATTTCTCAGGGAAAGAGACTTTGTTGTTTTAAGCTGTATAAACATAACACAACACCTGAATCCAAGACTTGTGTTTGTGACGTTCTGGCGAGTCATATATGTGTATATTAAGCTGTGAAAATTTAGCATTGCTCTTTACTGTTTCTGCCAGTAGTTACACGCATTCAGAATTAGCCTAAGGATCTAATCTGTGTTGGTTGAAGCCATTTCATCCTTCATAAGAATGACATTTTAGGTCTTTGAGGCAAGTGCCATTTACTCAAAGGTCAAACCAACCACTAGAACTATACATTTCGATTTCTCGCCTGTTTAAATTTATATTTAAATTTAGTGGAACTAATGCATAATTAAAAGAACACAGAATGTCTAGCCATAGGACCAAAGATTACATTTTGAACAGAATGCAAATATATATATCCTTTTTTCTAATCGCTGTAAGAACATACATTGTAGTATTATTCTTCAGATTCTCGCTGGGGTTGGTTTGAGCGGACTATGGATTTCCGGAGACATTTTTCTCTTCTCAGTGGCTTGCTGGCATGTTTCTGTGACTCCAGCTGAGATTTTTCCTAGACACTCTTCATGCTAGAGAACTGAGCCAATTCCACTTGACCTCCACGAGTCAGCCAGAACCATAACCCTGCAGCTCGGCCCTAACTATGTGGTCACCTTGACTGTGCTGACAACTACATTTTTTAAGAAAGGTCGTGTGCAGCAACATAATGACATTTCAGACCTCAAATGGTACTACAACAGAACCCGGAGGGACTCAGTAACAAACACTTTCATTTTTTATTCTCCTTCCCTTCAGAAAATGTCTTTGATATGTTAACTATAGCTTACAATTTGTATCATACCATTATCAAACAAACACTGTTATCAAACACTTTGACTGGCTAACAAGAATGAAGCAACACAATAAGGATAATCACACTTTATAATCAAATTCAACAGATATAAATTGTGATCCCCCCTTTAGAACATTATCTGATAAAATTACGAAGCATTAATTCTGTCTTGATTTTGCTCTGATTATGTGTTGCCGAATTTAAGTGCTCCCATAATTCAATTAAACCTTGCTGCAAACACAATAATCAGACACAGTTTATCTTCTCAGCATTTTGGCAATTCAAAGAGCCCTGATGGCTTTATTGTCCTGCAATGTGCAGAAGGCATATAACATTTGAACAAGTGTGATTGAATAGTTGCTGATTACCCCTTTGTCTGGCCTCTTGTTGGGCCCCCAGGTGGGACAACTCAGAACATCACATATATTTACATATGACACTTGTGCTGATAAGAATGGAGAGGAACAGACTTGAAATACTTTTTTTTGTTTTTCACTCAGGCTTGAAATTTGAGAGCATTTGGGTTTTGCCAATGTTCCTGGTACTGACTTCCTCATTTGGTTTGTTTTCTAACATTTGTTTTGTGTTATACCTTCGAGGCCCTGATTCAAGTTTGCAGCAAACTAGGCCATGTTTAAACGCACAGATACTGTCATTCTGGATCAATTCGGTCCAAATGCATATTCCAAACGAAAAATTTTATGTGCCATGCAATGCACACAATCTGTCATGTTCAGCTGGAAATGCCAGTCTGCTGATGGCACTCCAGCTCCAGCAAACTGTTTTATGTCTGTTTTGCCGCTGATTGACTCTGCCTGTAACTCAGACTCTGTGGTGTGTTTTAATAAATGTTTGCGTATGGATCCGAATGCCTTCGCGTGTCTCAATCGTAACACAATCTGAGGAAACCATCCTCACATGTGAAGAGTGTTGTTAACTGTCCGCATTACCATATTAGTGAGATACTTGTGAGTCACGTCAAAGAAAATAACATAATTGGCATTTTTGCCTTTCTAACGTATCTAAAAATACGTCAAAGAAAGCTTTATTTTCATGTTTTAACAAAGGTCTCGAAAGCTTAACATATATGGCATTTGTGGGTGAGAGTAAGTAGCTAGGATTGGAGTCTGAAATGGAAACAATTTTAAAACGACATGGCATGTGTTATTTTGGGCTATGTGATTTTATAAAAAAAATAAAGAATGAAAGAAAAAAACCTGTGTTACCAAAACAATAACCTCCTATACACTGCTACTGCTTCATTTAAATTAGGTTCCTGCACTGAGCATTGCGTCATTTTAAGTCAATTTGGTTTTCATAAGAACACTGGTAAGAGTATATTTATTTATTCTGCAAAGAAATAACACAGTATTTATTCTACACTCCACAATGCACAGTGTTTTAGATTCAGCGCACAAGGGGGGAAAAAAAAGCCATATATTGAAAACTTCTAAATAACAGATTATTTCAATGAATAAAAAATTTAAATAATGTACTCATCCTATTATCTAATTCTTATGCCATACTTTCTTCTGCAAAACACAGAAGATATATCGAAGAATGTTGGAGTACAGTCAACATAAAACGGCACTGACTTTCATTTCATGACTAAACAAAAATGAAGAAGTTTTTCTTCTTTTTAAGTGTTTGTGTGTGTGACTTATACTTTAAACTTTATCTCACAAATAACCTTATTACACTGAGGTTATAAGAGAACTAAACATACATTTTCAGGAGAAATTCCTTCAATATTTCATTTAACTTGCATAGACTGTTGTCAAATGTAAATTAGCCTCCCAAACAATTGCTCTGTTTTTAATTGCTGCTTAATGTCTTTGAAAAAGATTGGTTGCAATTCACTTGGGAACTCCTGAGAATTACTAAAAACCTATTTATTTGCTTAATTCACAATGAAATATATTGTCTCATTAGTATCAGGTATCTCGTCCAGATCTGCCTGTGATACTGTGGGTCTCGTAGTCTATTCTACTGTAATTTGGGTAATGAATTAACATTTTAATAATAAGTAGGACACAGGAGGTGATTACAGCAGCAATATCCTGTTTATAAAAGCACTGTGCATTAAACGTATCAAAAGCTACAAGAATCCAAAATGGGTGATGGCTCAGATGAAAAAGACGGTGTTTGGTGTTTTTGCTTATGTGTTTGTATCTCAGAGATATAATGGTGGCATTAGTGTCAGACTGAATTTATAAGTAATGGAAGATGATATGTTCAAGAATATATTGGACAAAAATAAGTATGGCAGCAATATTTTTGGTCCGTTTTTCAGGAAAAGGTCAATTGAGCATTAAATGTGTATATCAACTAAAAAGTTTAATTTGTACCAAATTTAATTATTATACAGAATCATATATTTGAAGGTCTTCAACAATACAGACTAAACCTCAGAGAGATGTGTCAAAGTTCATCAGTAAAGCTCTACAAATACAACATTTCTGAAGGTATTAGAAGAGCTCAAAGGTCGCTTCAGAGGAACTAGAGGGGGTTTACCATTTCAAAAGCGGAGTGAATCAGGTACACACAAGGGTTTGAGCATTTCAAAGTCTCTTTTGAAGTTTCAGGCTAAAAAGCCTGCTAAAACCAGCCAACAACGATGGTTTTGAAAACCTTTGCCACTTGTATAGGACAGCACAAGCGTTTGTTGTGAGTATGCTTGCCATTTTATCACTCCTGGTTTATCTTCAAGTTCCCAAAGACTTTTAATAAGTTTGAATCGTAATTCTAGTGGTTAATGGGGCGATGCAAATGCTTCTGTTTTCTTTGCTATGAACAGGTGGATGTATGGGAGCGGCGTGTTCTTCCCGGGATTAGTGCCGCTCTTGTTTAACATGAGAGAATGTCACATCCTCACTTTTGGCAAAACAAAATGACATCTTTGGAGGCGGGGGATTAATCTTTAGCTAATTAATCCCTGACACACGCAAATGTGCCGTATGTGTCATTCCAAGATGTTCCATTCTTTTGAGTTGTCATTAGAATCGCATCACCTTTACATTTTTTTATTTTTTTTAACTGCTAGTGTTATTTTCTTTTTCTGACAACACCAAAATAATATGAAAAGAATGTTACATGCTAGAAAGTGTGAAAGAGATTACCTAGCTCATTTTCATGATGCCAATGAAATATTTACATGAAGGTAAGAAAAAAAAACCAAAAAAACATATATCTTACCACTTGTCATTTACTTTGTTTTTGGGTGAAATATCTCTTTAAGTCAAGGTCTTTTTAGTCATACGTACAGGTTGAATAAGATGTTGAGTGAAACTAATACCAAGTAATCTCACAACTCGGATGCCTTTGTCTAGCAATTCTGGGGTAAAGAAGACTCAAGTGTGAGATTATGTTACTCACAACTTTTATATATATTTGGGTGGGACAAATCAAGAAACAAAAAGAAAAGTCAGAATTGCAAGATATAAACTCACAATAGACAGGCTAAATAACATTTAGTTTATTACACAGACTGAACATTCTGAATTTTTTTTTTCTGGCAGTAAGTGACAGCAACTATCGACATAAAATTTTATGAATCACCATGTTTTCAGCTAAAAATCTTCTTTAGGTTCTACTGAGAGTAAATTAAGTGCAACTTTTTTCATTCCTTCAGAAAACATGTCTGAAAAAGTGAGTGCTCACTTTTTTGCTCTGTTGTCATTCAGCTGAGGTCCATAATTCTAAAGATCCTGTGAAACATTAATGAACACACTAATGTCAAAAGTAGGATCCAACATGGCATCCTCCTACAAGAAAATGTCCTTCAGATAAGATCAGAGATCAGAGATAAGAAGCAGCCGGCATACGGAGTGAGGAATTCTGACAGGACGTATTTAGCTAAAGTCCTAATTTTACCTCGTTTTCGTCTCTCTCTCTCTCTCTCTCTCTCTCTCTCTCTCTCTCTCTGACACAAAAATTTAATTGCATACACAAATCTATAACACTAATCTGCACATCCATCTGTAAGCATACTTTGACAGATGGGAAGGAAATTGTCGTTTTAAATGGTAAAGCTTTTTTCTTTTTATTCATTTTTTTGCTCCCGTCATGCTGTGGCCCGGATTTTCTTCTGACCCGACAATAAGTCCCACAGGGAGTGACGCTCCTCTCAGGCTCAGAGAGTGAAATTCAAAAGAAAGTGTGACACATTTACATTAATTTTAAGCAGTGTTGAGGAGTAACTAACTGAAAATAGCAACACTTGTGTATTTTCAGACAATGCTTTTTGTAGTTATGCCTGGTTTCAAATAATATATATATATATATATATTTTTTTTTGTTGTTGTTGTTTTGTTAGTATTATTAGTATTATTATATATAATACGTAGATACAAGCTGTACTTTTTACATGTATGTTTTGTAAGTATTTTGCTTATGCTGCTGTTATCATGTCCACTGATTTACTGTCACAGAATAAATAAGTGCTTCACAAAACAAGAGCATTAGTGTTCCTCCTGATCCCCAGGTTGCGTTTCAGTTACTGTGCTAATAAGTTGCTTCTGTTGTAATCCAGCAATCCATTTGAGACTTGTTAGTGTACATTTATAGATTTTTTTGTTTTTTTTCTAAATCTAGTTTCACGATAATACTGTAGCCTGGTTATCAAACAAGCTCTGTTTCTGCAAAGCATTTTTGACTAACAGAAAAAAATGTGAAAGCAAAGTTTGCGAAACATGATGTCTCTTGTGGCACAATGATCTTATTAATTAATTGAATTATGCTAATTGATGAAAATTTAGATGTCACTCTAGTTAAAGCAATTTGTTGAATTTAATCTCTATTTGACAGACTTGACATTTTAATATTTTACTTTTGAAACAGTTTTCAGAATTAAAATCTACTGCCCGTGTGTGCAAAAAAAGAACATCTAAGTACAATAAAAATTCTGCAATTATGGCACAGTCGGTTTGCGTTTAGTTGGACGATCATTTATTTTTCAACAGGACAATGACCCCAAACACACCTCCAGGCTGTGTAAG
>JAUMHQ010000075.1:1937961-1949811 GCA_032361165.1 Enteromius paludinosus | reverse complement strand
GAGTGTCACAGCAAAGGGTCTGAATACTTAGGACCATGTGATATTTCAGTTTTTCTTTTTTAATAAATCTGCAAAAAATGTTAACAATTCTGTGTTTCTCTATATGATATGGTCAATATGGGGTGCTGTGTGTACATTAAAAAGGAAAAAAAAATACCTAAATTATTTTAGCAAATTGCTGCAATATAACAAAGAGTGAAAAATTTAAGGGGGTCTGAATACTCTCCGTACCCACTGTATAAGTATATAAATGTACATTGTACTTAAATAACTTTGCTAAAAATATATAGAGTCAAAGTATTTTTATTTTTTTATCTGTGTCTAACTAGCAGTATACCCGCAAATGATCAAACGTACGTATTGGAGACGCGCTGGGTAAATTCTTTACTGTTACAAACAGCCACACGAGTAAACTACTAACACATCAGCGTTCGTGTGCGCTGTCCGTGGTGCTGAAACAAACCAAACCACTGACACTGACCAAAGAAAGCTAATCGCGCAACGCATTTCTCTCATCGCCGGTCAGATTATCGTCTATTTTTATTTCCCACTCACGTGCCGGTCTCTCATTTAATATTTTTTTCCCGCTCTTCCGTTAGTTTCGCCTGACTTGAGTTCTCCTCTCACACTCTGTAACGATGTATCCTTTTTACCTCTCACCAACCTCAAAGTCACAAGTTTGTGCCATACGCGCTGACAGAACGCCTGTTTGTGTGCATGTAGAGGAGCGACGCTTCAGGCGGAGGCATGCATGCTTATTGGCAGTGAGCAGTGAAGATCTACCCCTATAACGCCCACTCTTCAGCGTGCTCCAAGACGAGCAGACGCTTCGTGCGTATTTGTCTTCTAACTCACCCATCTATCAGGATGATATTGCGAGAGGCTTCCTTCTCGAGGATCTACACCTCTGACGGATTGGATTGTCCTGTATTTCAGCAGCAAACGGATATGTATTCTTTATTGCAAGGTGAAACTGAAAAGCCAAGGAAACTACATATCTGATTCGCCGCACCTGGGAAGAAGGGTCGAGCACAAGAATGGGAACTATTTGTGCGCGAAAGCAAAAGTAGAGGCAAACCGCGTTTTTAAATTTTGGTGCACGTTGTGAAGAACATTAAGCTACTGTGCAACCGTACCGAACCTGTCTGATCTTTCCCCCCGGTTTTAATTAGCGCTATCCCACCCCGTCCCCATCTAACGACCACCGGCTTTCACTTTTCACCGGAGGAGAAGGAGCATCTTTGGAAAGGTAATCTTTTTCTTCTTTTTCTTAAAATACTAACTTGCTGGGATTAATTGACGGTGCAGCGCAAACTATTTATTTATTATATATTGATTTCCTGCGCGTTTTGCGCATATTTTGGGTACAATTTGCGTTCAGATGATCATAAAGCTATTTCTTTTTATATAAATTAGCGGTATGATGCTCTTTCAGATGCAATGATCTCGAGGTGTTTCTCTGCATGGATGCTGAGTAATGGTCAGCAATGCACCACGATTCTCTCCATCATGAATTTGATAGCTCACTTTCTCGTCTTTATTTGCATATGCAATTACTCGAAGGTTTGGATACTGCAAAATGGTGATTTAACTAATGCAAAACAACGTTTAGACAAACTGTATGCTATAAAAGCGTTCTTATAATGTTAGGGTTAGGGTTGTGGGTTACTTCTTCCTGACAAAGTATTTTACCCATGGTGGCAGCACACCCTGATAGGTTTTTCTGCATGGCAAGATGTTCTCCCAACGTTTATCCTGCGATAGTACAGGGCTTTTCTGCTTGTGATTTTAAAGATGAAAACTGGTTTTAAGTACACCAGACCTATTGATATAATATAACAAAAAGAAAATGTGTGGATAAAAAAAAAAATACCTGGATAAGATGTATGCATAATGCATTCTGGGTGACTTTCAGGTCATCAGAAACATCCTATTTTTCTTTAATCATCATATGTATATTATTCATATCATATACAAAAATGTCCTGTGAGGATCAATCAATCACAGTTTTCTTATATATTCATTAGCAAACATTACTTAATATCAGATCAGATGGTGCATTTTATTTCAAACCCCATGGTTGATGCCCATGCTTTGAATATACACCTGCTTATGATTGTTAAAAAATTGGAGGAGTTTTGAATGTCAAGTTGCAAAGCTCATAATGTCTTATTCTTGTCCGCAGGTAGGGGGCCACAGTGGGCCTGTAGATGAGTTCTTGTGCTGTATCGCCTATAGCTTTTGCAGCCTGAAAACATTTGAGTCATGTTAGGTGCAGGTGGTTATTTCATAACTGGTCTTAATTTAATCCGTATGTGCTGCTATAGCAAACATATGTTTCTTTCCCTTGAATGCCCTTCAACATGATCTCCAGCTGAGTAGTGTTATTTCATTATATTTTATATATAAAATTTTATATTCTATATTGGGTTTGATGGGTTATGCAAATGATAACATATCTTATTCTGAATTATTTCTGCTGGTCATGAAAAGGCTTAATTAGCCCTTACACAAACTGAGGCCTTACATGTGTTTAATCAGAACAAAATCTCAAATAAAAATAAATAAATAAATAAATAAATAAATAAATAAATAATATAAAAAAAACAGCATTTGTGCAAGTCTTAATCTTTAAGAATCTGGAAAAACAAGACATAAAAATAAATAAATAAATAAATACTGACAAAGAGCAACATTTTAATAATGCTAATACAAGTATGTACATTTAAAGGGATAGTTCAGCTTTATATATATATGTATAATTTACTCACACTTTTTTTTTTCCCCAAAAGGGATATTTTAAAGAATTTTGGTAACCAAAACGTCTATAGATTTCATAAATTATTATTATGTATTTATATTTTCTTTTGTGCTCAGCAGCTGAGAGAAATACATACACAATACATACACTTTTGGAAAGACATAAAGGTGAGTAAATGATGACAGAACTTGCAGTTTTGGTTGATCTGTCAATACCATATCAATATAATGTGTTCGATTTGGTTTATCTACCATATTATTTAATTTGCTTGGTCTTAAAAAGCTTTTAATTTCCCTGCAGTAACCCTGTTTTACTATATTAGTCAGTAGCAGATTGACCACATGCAGCCCTCTGTTCTTCTTTATGGCTACATGTAACAGAGCAAGTCGACTGAAATGCTTCTACACAGAGCTGGATTTGAGAGCAGCACATTCCGTTATTACAGTGTGCACATGGCAGTTCCATTTGTTTAAGGAGTCACCGTTTAGCTGAGAATTTGCTGCATCTGTCACAGCGACCACAGCATGGCTATTTTCTCTCGCCTGCTGCATCGTGATGCATTACCTGTTGTGTGAAATGAAAAGTGGGATTTTGAATTAGATTTGCGAGGTTTTACATGTTTCTTTAGAATTTTAAAGCTCATGCTGCTGTCAAATGAACAGCGAGAAAACACATGGTGGAAAATTGCACTGATTGGACTACTACTCCACTCCTGGTGGATCCTCTCTGAGCTACGAGGGTGCAAATGATCCTTTTAGAAAGGATGTGGTTTTGAGAGTCTTTTTCAGAAAAAAAAAAAGAAAATCACGAATTAATTTGTTTGATTGCTTATTCATATTTTAATTTACTCACTGAAGACTGGAGTTAATTTAGATTGTGAAAATGTAAAAATAAAATAAATGTATATATATATATATATATACATGCAACTAAATTAACACTTATTTTAGTTCATCATACTAAGAACAACAATATAATAAAATTAAAATAAATAACCCCAAACTTGTTATTACAAGAGGCACGATTATACAGGACTATGTTAAAAAAATAAAATAAAAAATAAACATATATATATATGTTGTTGGTTTCATGGTTTCGTTGTTCACCGGCAAATGTAATTTAACCATAATTTCTTGAGTAACTCCATAACAGCCAGAGTGGAATATTTCAGTTTTCCCCCTTTCCTTCGCTCCTCCTCTGCAATCCATCACGAGTCACACCACTCAACGAATATGCAGACAAGGCTGTATTCGGAGTGCGCTCTCTAGATCGAACACTTCATCCGGGGCTTTTCAAACAGACTGTCATATTTTCCAGCATGTGGTAGAACCAGGGTGCACACTCCAATCTCCAGAGAGAAAGACCAAAAGTGGGCTCACCATGAAGCAGAGTGGTGCTCAGGGATGATTGGAATGGTAGTGGAGAGCGGGACAAAGGATACAAAGAGGAAGTCCCTCTCTTTCTCTCACCCAGGGGTGTAGAGTTCTGTATTAACGAGAGGCAGTGATGAGTGGGGTCTGCAATTACCCTCAGGCCTCGTCACGCCACAGCTGCCTCGGCTTGCGGCTAATTGTGCCAATGTATTAGCCTGTGTGTTGCTCTTCTATTACCTATTACTTTTTCCGCTCCCTCTCCTCGAGCAGCGACCGCTCTAAATGAACTCTTGCCACTTTTGAGTTGATGCCCAACAACAGAGTATGGCCAATGGAGCTTAAATGGCCAGACGTGTAATTTTCCAGTTGATCTGGTCTGGAAGCCAGCGCAGATACACATCGCGGACAACGGGATGGAGGTGAAGCTGTAAAACGGGTGGGGAGTGAAGCGGAGTAAAGGATGGCATAGGTCAGGCCTATTCTTCCATTATGTTGTGAAGCACATCAATATTCTGCTTAAACATTTCACACCTCAGCAAAATCAATGGCTCTTTGGTAGACCTTAAAGCTTCGGAGCCCTAATGTGTTTATCTTCGGTATTAGCAACAACTCACTACAAATCCTATTCTTTGTCAGCCTTGTTTTATTGTAAAAAAATATGAGTCAGCGATAGGTCTCTGCTTGATTTAATGTTCCCTTTACGTCGGATTGGATGCCAGCAGCACTTGAACAGCCAACTGTTATTTTCCCCCAGAAATCTGGCAAAAAGGTTGAAATCCATAATGAAGGTGCAGCAGGCACTGCAATGAAAAATGTAACTTTTGTTATGGTATTCGATGAAGGTCAAAATAAATGAGCAGAAGCGGCGTGTCATTCCACAGACATCCCTATCCGGACTGGATTAGATTTCTCAGAGGACCCCTAGAGTTAGCTGAAAAACAGTAGGTAATTTGCTATTTTGTTTTCTTGTGTGGGATGGGAAACACAGACGTGTTTGATTTTAGAGGATTAAAATCGTAAAGTATGTCTGTGAAACACAAATTAACCTGACCACCTCAGGGAAAACTAGTCCTGTCCAAAAAGGGCTTAAGAACAGGAGCTGTCACAGTATGCAGTACTCACATTTGGAATAATACAAGGATTTGGCAGATATTTTTTGTACATAACCAGTCATAATCAGGATCCAAAAAAAGCATTGAGTCATGCCAACCAATGGTAGGTGAATAGAGGAAATCTGATTGGACATTTAAGAATGAATGAATGAAACATTCACTCAATTCGTTCATTCATTCATTTAAACCAGCTATTCTTAGCTTTTTATTTATAAAATTAATTATAAAAGTCACATAATTATAATTAATCATGTTTGTATAATTTTTGATTATTATAGCTGTAAGTATATATATATATATATATACACACACACACATTTAAAATAATTAATTATATTATTTTATATGATGCGACTTTAGATCATGTTCATAAAATTGCTATTTGTACTCAATATAAAACAAATTAATATTGTGTATAATTACTTTAAATCCAAATAATTGATCATTTTGTTGCTTTTTATTTGTTTTGCTGTTGTCTATAACTAGTGTTTACATTTATAACTAAGATAACTATATAATGTATTAGAGTTATTAATTATTTTAATTCTGAATTTAAAAAAAACCAATATGTATATATATATATATATATATATATGAAAAAGCTCCAATTGGAATCCCATGTAAAACGGTTGGACAAAACTGTTCAAATCTGCATAAATGGAAGTTGAAATGGCATGGTTGCATCAACAAATGCCTTTTGATATCAGTTTTGCATTTGTTAACACTATCAGGTAGGTTTCAGGTTGGATTTGGTTTAAGGCATATTTCAAAACATGATAGAGCATTAAATTTTAGCAACAGTCAATTATGTACCTTCTTAATATGTAACTGAAGTAAGGTAATCAAAACACACCAATATTTACCAATGTCAATGCATTAAAAATGTTCCAGGGTCACTCAGTGGACATTTCTCTTTGAAACTGCGGCAAAACTTGCAGTAAAGTACATAAAACAGTGCTGCACAAAATGTGCACAGAGGTACATATTTTTTATGAGATCAGGTTGAGTAGACCATTGTATCTCATTAGTCATTTTCAGACCTAATCATATAATTTCTGAAAGTGCTGGTTTGCTAGTTTTATTTATTTTAATAATTTTATAATGTAATTTTTTTTATTATTATTTAGTGTGTATTTGCGCTCAGAGAATGTTAATTTTGTGCTCTGATGTTAATATCACTTGCTATACCAAGAATATAAAGTATACACAGTGAGATTACTCAAAAAGCCAGAACTGTAAAAAGTTTCCTTTGTGTGTAACACATAAAAAATGCATGTCGATAGTGTTTGATCTAGTCCTTACCAGCAGCTTTTTTATCCACCATAAGCAGTTTTAAATTTCAAATGTACTTTAAATAATAATTATGTGAAATATGACCCAGAAAATGTAGCATTTGGTTTACTCAGTTCAAAATCCACTCTTCAGTATACGTTATCTTCAACATTGTGTCTGTTGGTATAATTAAGGTCTGCTTAAGTGCACTTTATGTATTTGTCCTGCGCTCCAAAGCCCTCCATTGATCTACGGTTACAGCCAGTCAAACCACAGCCAAAGCCTTTACTAATCCATTCTGGGGTTCCTGCAGAGAAACGGATCCAGCACGGTGGGAAACCATCACTTCATATTTGGCCTTTCAAGGATGACCGATCCCTATAGTTTGTCTTCTTTTTTCCTTGGCTCAGTGAAAATCACTTTATGACGAGATCCCAGCACAATCGCGTTCACCGCTGTCTGACCGGCGCTGGGTCTGGCGTTAAGTCCGAGTGAACGCTCTGCTTTCTTCATTTCGCTAGTGATCAGCAACTAAATGCCTTCAAATAAAGAGATTGATGCTGGCATGTGAAAATGGTGCAGACCTAGCAGTTATGTGGCATAGTCAAGCTCACTCACGTCATTTAATTGGGAATTATTGATTCATTTTAAGAATTGAAGTGTGCAAATTGTATTCAGAAAATATTGTTTGCCTTGTTATACCATGAAAGTTGATATTCAGAAACGTACTTTACCAGTCCTTACTCGTCAAAACCAAAGAAAACTTGTCTTCTCATGTCCGTATCCTTAAGAAACCCAGACATAAAGTTGAGTTCTCTAACTCTTTTTATCTGCGTTTCATAAGAGTAACGAATTGTATGGTGTCTCTGGAGCCAAGAGGCTTTAAGTGACTCAGTGGCTTGAGATAGAAGGATTTGAATCTATAGAGTGGGATTTTTTGTTCAAAGTGTCACATTCTTATCATTGAGTCTCTCTTTCCTTATCAGGCCATGCAAATGTTTGAAGGCCATTCCTTTTTTTTATATTTAAAATGGCTTGTGAAGTGAAGGTTAAGCATTCAAACAGAATACTTGTTCCACAAAGAAAACTGACAACCTGCATTTGTAGGTTGATTTCTCAAAATGTGTAAATATATATTTAAAACTTTTTTTAAAAACAGGAACTGCAACAACTTCAACTTCAAATCCAATATGGCTGCTCAGTGCATCAAAATAAGATAAACAGTAGTAATTTATATTTTCTTACCACTTTTGTTTATCTGAATCTCAATAAACTCAGTGGTGCACAAAATACTATTGAACCTCTATTTGTGGACATGATACTATGGCGTTATCTGTTCAAAATATAGTGTTTTATGTATTTTTAATCAACTGGTATCACTAACAATGGATGCTCCTATCTTGGTTTTTCGACTTCTCTACTGGAAAGACTACTTGCATAATGATGTTACAGTATGTACTTAGGCATGTCATCATTCATAACTCGATTCAAACAAAGCATAAGACTGCATGCAATTTCAGATGCAGCCTCAGTAATCATGAAGGCCTTTATTAGCTGGAGGCACAGTAGAGTACAGTACAGTACATATCTCAAGGTTTAGGGGTTTTGGGGTCATGGATGGGATTTTGGTTCCTTGCCGCTGTCGCCTCTGGCTTGCTTAGTTGGGGCCACCTAATTTCTAGTGATTATCGTCGTTTTGATTAAAGAGGTTGTCTCTACATTTAATAAATAAATATTTAATCTCATCATTATACATTACCATCACTCTATTCTCCTATTTCCGTGCTGTGCAACAATCAGGATTGTTTAAAGTGCTATAAAAAAAAGTACATGTGTTGAATTTGTATTGAAGTTTGTTTGAAAAATTGAGGTCCTCGATGAATTTTGCTGCATTCCAAAGTTTAGGGGTGCATTCCTCTTTACTTTTTTATGCCCTTCCCTCGCTAACTTCCCTATGTCTCGTTGACCTTAGATGCACATCATTGCTTACTGTACATTGCACATGTCACCATGACTGGTGAAGCCCTTAAAATATGCTGAGTTGGAACATCCTACAGTAAGCCCATGATTACACTGAAAACCTCTTTTGTCAACATTCTTTTTCAGATTTAATTAAACAAACAGTCAAGAAGGATTTGGAGATCCAGTCATGTCTGATATCCTACTGTAAACTGTGCATGCAGCAAATCTCCTTTTACCAATATGGACAATTTTAAGTGTTTTATCCAAAAGAAAGGATCTTGGGACACTCTTTTCTACCATCTATTTGTATTTTATTCTGTGCTTATGCAATAACACTGATCACTGGTGCCACTGGTGAAGTGTTCTGGATATTGTTTATCAATTCGTGTCGCAATGATTTCTTTTTAAAACTAATTGAATTGCTTTTGTTATTGTCAAGTCATTTAGTTCTTTTCTTTATTTAGTCAAACAAGTTTACAGACTAAGTCATTAAGTATTTTTACACTATGAATGTACTATATATATCCAATATGTTTTTAAAAGATGCAGAGTTCATGGAAATCTTGCTTGCTTACATGTTTATTCACATCTCACAATAGATGCTAAAGTATTCATTAGAACTAAGTTTGATTTTTTTTTTACTCTGAGGCAGTAACTTTTATTTTTGGTGTACTCTGATGGAGGCAAGATTTTTGCCTAGGGCGCCTCTTTGTCATGATGGGCAGAAGGGGCTTTGGAAAGTGTTTGGAAAACCTGTTTGGAAATTGCATCATTTTGCAGTTCCCTTTGGTGCTACCGACTGCAAGGAAAATACCCAGTTTGCTTTCACCTTTTAAGTGAGCAGGGTGCATTTTTACAGTTGTCTCAGCTTCCTGTTGATTTTTTTGTATTCATACTTTCCCAGCTCATTGAGAGTGTGAGTAGCTGTCATACACAGTGAGATATTGTAAACCCGAAAAAAACAGAGCATCCTGAAATGGATTTTATCTCCACCGTGTTTTACTGGTTGGCGTGTAACTGCGGGGAGAAGTGTGTTTATCAGCATTGTCTCTTGACACAGTCGTCTCCGGCTGCACCTTCAGTGGTGATGGAGTCAATCATCCATGACCTTCGACTACACCTTCCTCTGTCTCTCTCTCTCCGGCATTATCTTTCTGTCTCTCTGTTCAGCTCAGCTTTGCTTTGCTGCTTTTTTACGCCATACAGTATAAATAGAAATGTTCTCAGTGGCCATCTGCCTGTTCTCATTGGTGAGTGCGTTCGGTCAGATTATGGGATCTGTGTAGACATCCAGCAGGACGGCATTTGCGTCTATTCCAGTCCCCTTTTTGACCACATGCATACAGATGTGCTGCTCTGAGCTACACATTGGGGCTTGTCTCTTGAGCTGTGGATTTACTAAAGGTGATATGGCTGATGATTGCGTGGAATAGTGCGTGTAGTTTGTGGGCATTCTGGGTATTCGTCAGGAGGATTACACTCTGGGGCGGATCAACGTTTCCACAAAGGGTTCATGGAAGATTACTGGCATAATCTAGGCAAAACAACGACACTTTCTAGAGTCTAGGTCTTAATAGGGCTCGACCCCCTACCTGTGCATGAACTAATGTGGCTCAGAGGGATATTTATTGCCTGATGTGCCACAACTTACGAGTTTGAATCTCATTTGTCAGACTATTTTTAAAAAGGGAAGAGGAATTAAAATAGCATCTATTTGCCAGTAGATGTATGTGGGTCATTGACGAATCAGAGTATCTAAGAGTGCAATATCTTCTTAAAATCTAGTTTAAAATGTTCTAGAGATGTATTCTTTGTTTTAAAATTTTGGTTTAATATTGTTTTCCAAAAGTTTTATGCCATTTTCAGGAAACACATTCATTTAATTTGCATGTGGTGTAACTACCAATTAAGTTAGTAAGTAATACATAAGTATTTAATTTTGTAAATAAATTGTATTGTTTCTTTATTGTTTTTTGCTTGTTTTTTAATTGGTGTTTTGTATATAAAATTCTGAATTAGTAAATAAGTCTTTACACATTTGGTAGTCACACCACATGACATTTTTTGACGATGAACTAACACTTTATTTTTTAATAAAGTTGTAATTATGTGATATTTTAATATTTAATAATACTGATACAGGGATAAAGGTCTAAAGGGGGGTTCACTATATACTGTATATTTGCATGTTGGCTGCACAACATAACTTGATTTAGCATGCTAAAATTTCATATATAATTTCAGATATTAATGTGAATGATTTGTGAATAATTAAGACGGTAGTTCAAATTTTATAGTCAGATCAAATTAATTTGATGACCATACCATATGACGTATACTGATAAACGTTTTAAATGTAATTTTAAATAGTAAGCAGTGATTTTTTTTTCAAATTAAATTAAACAGCAAGTAGTTCCATTCTTTTTAGAATGATGATCATGTTTTCAGAATATTTATATAACATTTTTTTTCTTTATGCCACTCAGTGATCAACAATAGCATACACGTTGTATTTTAAATGCATTTTCTCATGTCATTGCATTTTATATAATGATTTAATTACAAATGAGAAAATGTCTCATGTTTCTCTGACAGCTGTGTGTGGGGCAGTGTCAGTCAGCTACTGTATAATAACAAATATCACTGTTTAGTCATCATGTAAACATTTTTGGTGGAATATGTACAGTGAAATTCGATTCAAATAGGGTATAGCAACATGCATGTACACTGTACACAAGGACCTGTGTCATAGAAGCAATAATCGAGTGGGAACAGGATTGATAGAGGTAAAGAGAGTCTGCCCCAGCTGCTCTTCAATCACATCCTGTCTGGCCTGGTTACTTAATGCCGATCATATGATTTAATGCTAGATTAAGCACATGCTTGACAGCTAAAATAACCCCTTCTCTTAGCTAAGAGTCACTCAGGGTTTATTGGCCTCAAACAGCTCTCAATCTGCCCCCACTGCTGAATTTTCACAAAACCATTCCAACAAAGCACAATCCAAATTACTGCAGGAGATGCTTTTTACCCTTTTATGCTTTTGACCTGTTCTATGAATGCAATGCCACCTGATCAGCATGCGATGCACATTGGCCAGCATCTAGGAATGACTTGAAAACCATTAACAAGTTTGAGAACTGCTTCTCTGCACCTGATCTCGATTTTCACAGTTTCAAGCAGTGCAAACAAGAATCCTTTTTAGAGTAGAGTAAAACTAATCCTACCCGCCTCCCCTTATGTAGCAGTGACTTGATTGCTACTATGCAGAGCACACAATGTGTTATCGACCAGGGCCCGGTTTCTCGATAACGCACACTATTCACGCGCTAAGAAGACTCTTAAGATATATCTTACGTTAAGTGATAAC
>JAUMHQ010000075.1:1912836-1926382 GCA_032361165.1 Enteromius paludinosus | reverse complement strand
GTGTGGTTGATCACTTCTCACTGTGTGTGTGCACTTGGGTGGGTTAAATGCAGAGCACTAATTCCTAGTATGGGAAAACCATACCTGGCCACTTGTCACTTCCTTCCTTCCTTCCATTCTATTCCATTACACAAAAAATAAAGATTGCATTTTGTGTGTTAATGTACAATTTGACCAAATCTGTATAAATATTGATGCCATTTCAAGTGGAAAAAATAACTTTGCAGTAATACTTAAATATCCACATGTGTTATGAGAAAGCTCTTTCTGTTTTGTTGTAGACCATTAAACCATTAGGTTATCTGTCTGACATGAGATTTGACAGATTGAAGATTGAGACACTACTCTAACAGCAAACAACAAAAACAGTTCAAACCTGCTAAAATTCTTTAAAAAAACATACCCAACCAGCATACTCTGCCATTTTAAACGGGGCACATTAACTTTTTTTTATTTGACAAAATTGACAAAGCCTTTAAGGCTAGCACTCATGTAAGCGACAATCCTATTAAATTTTTTTGATTTCAGCAAATCAGTTCAAGCGATTGTAGACTATGTGTTTAATCTTCATAAGCCCATCATATTATTTTTAGTGGCAGAAGTAGTAGTAGTAATAGTAGAATTATATTTTGTACAGAAACACTGAACAACCAATCATATTTGAGGGTCAAATCAAGCAGAAAGAAAACAAAAACCCAAACAAATAGTGGTTTGTTAAGCTCAGTATGTTACAAAGATAGCCCGGGTCACTGAATATGAAAAGCATTGTTTACAATGATTGAGTCTAGTGTTTTATTCTGTTCAGTGCTAGAAAGAGTGTTTTCACCCAATGCAGTGCTGTGCTTAACAATAGCATTAATTACAGAGTACATCATGTCTTCTGAAGCACATGGCCAGACACCAGATTTGAAAAACAGCAATAACAATACAGCAAGCGTCGCTCATCGACTTGAATGCTTTGCCCTTTTTGGCTGTTATATTCTTTTCTCTTTTTTCACGGGAATTACATTGGAACTGACAGTCTGACAAGGACTGCTGTCCAATTGTCCATGTACAGCACAGACTGTAGATGTTTTTTGGCAGTTGTTCAGTCTTTTTTTTCTTGTTTCCTCTAAGTCTTGGTTAGGATTAGGGATTTTGACTGTTCTAGCAGACCGCTTCAGCTTTAAACGGATGCTGATGCATATATTCTAGTCTCACAGAGCCAGCCTTTTGGTCAGCATAAAGTCTGATCCACTTTGCAGCTTATTCTGCTCAGCAACCAGCCGGGTCCAGACAGAAACGCATGGTTTGATTGACTAATCACTGTTTGTTTCACTGCTGCTCCAGACCAACAGAGAGCCCTGATGAGCAGTCTATTTACATCTATTTTTATTCTAAGTGATTAATTTTTATAATGTAAAATACAGTAAGAAGCAGTAAGTAATGCTAGCATAACCATGTTTATTTCACTGTTTGAATATTTCTTTCTATTAGGGGTGTAACAGTTCACAACATTTATGGTTGGGTTCAGTACGACACAGTGGTATGACAACAATAGCTTGTAGCATCTGTACTTCTTCTTTTTTTCTCTGTAGTTTCAGTTATTGATACACTGGGGTAAATTAATTGATATGTCATTGATCTGTCCTATTGTAATGTGGCAGATGCGATATCCCACTCTCTTGCCATAGCACTAAACTCATAACTCAAAAGATGTAATTCACAGTGGTCTCAAATGCCAGACCTGTTGTTTATTGTTTTTACTCTGGTCTGATAATAACACTAATGTTACAAGCTATATTGCAAGGAGCTAGACTAGTTTGATTGATTGACTAATTGATTAATTGACTCACTAATTGACTCATTAATTTGTTGGTTTATTGATTTGTTTATTCAAGTGCAAAAAATGCTAGTTCGTGGAAGCTGACAGAACGAGTGTGGGTGTTACAGCGTTGCAGCGGTGGTTACGGTCTTACGAGGATCATCTTGCCGTGCAGACAGCCACACCGGGGGCCTCATGTACAAAGACTTGCGTAGGAGTAATACTAAAACATTGCGTATGGACAAACCTGGAAATGTGCGTACGCACAAAAAAATTCAGATGTATGAAACACTGCTTACGCGGAATCCCACGCATATTCTCTTTGTACATCCGAATTAACGTGAAATTGAGCGCACATGCACGAGCGCTAAACCCCTCCCTGCCTCCTCCCCCGTATAAATATGAAAATGACTCTACTTCGAAAAAATAAAAAAACGAAAAAGCAATGGCGAAAGCAAGCAAGCAAGAAGAGAAACGTCACAGAATGTGAATTGGAGGTGCTCCTATCGGTGTAGACCGGAGAAAAACCACGTTATTTGCAAGTTTGTCCTCCGGAATTAATAACAAATGAAAAAAAAAAACATTCTCATGAACATGGTCTTGCTCTTGATATACAATCACTTAAATGAACAGCACTTTGTTTATAATTAGAAAAAAAGACCATTACGAGGATGGATTAGAACCTGCTTCCTCAAAACGCTAATCACATATTCTACCACTAGATCACAGGATTTATATGTGGGCTTGTATATTTTATTGTTAATATTTTTATATGCACACTTTTATTATAGTGAGGTTTACTGTTAAAACATTTTATATGCATTAATTAAATTAGTATGTAGGCTACATTGATTTTATTTTAGGCAAGTCGTGATGATTTGAAAAGGCATCAGCTTTTCTGCCGCTGGTCGTTGCTTTTAAAAAACAAAAACGTAACGTTATAGGTTATTTAACAAACAAAAATGTTCCAAACATTTTTCTAAATTGACTTAAAAGAAAAACAAAATTAAAAATAATCATTTTGCCATTACACACAAAACTAAACTATTTTAATCGCTGAAACAGTAGTTAGACTATTCAGAGCGGCAATATTTCCATTAATGTGTTTACATAAATCGGCCTCCTATGTTAATACAATAATGCTTGCTGCGATTATGAGCATAAATGCAGTATTATAATCCAAGTGTTGCGTTTTCATGAGGTAAAGTTTAATCACAATAATGCCAAGATCTCATTATAATTAAGAGGGTCCATGTAAACGCACTCACTGCCATTGCCATAGTCTAAGGGTTGTATACATTTGCAAATGCTTTTATATTTTCTTAATCACATAATTGGTATAAACATAATGTGTCATTAGGTGCGTTTCCTGGCACCTAAGGATGGTCACGATCGCTGCTTCACGTGTCTGGGCTCTCAACACGCTGAGGATGCATTCGTGGATGGCGATTGTGCTTAGTGTGGGGACATGACCGTCTTGGAGCTGCACAAAAACTATGTGTCTGTGTTTGGTGATTTGAGGATCATGGTGAGAGTTCCTGAATGCTCCTGTGTCGCTGGCCGGCCTTTTCGGCGATGCTGTCATGAGCTTTGCCCAGCAGTTCTCTGGAGCCCAGAAGCAGACTGAGGTGGGAGCATGTGGCTTTTTTTCAGATGTCAGCAAAAAGAACTGAAACTGCTCTGTCATATATGATCGCACAAATAAGAGTAATACAGCATTTAAATCTGTAAAGGGTCTATTTTTATTTCACTCACAATATCAACAAATTATTCTGCTTTTGGTAAATAAAGATTAGTAAACACATCATGCACCAGAGGAAACCTGCTGCTTCCACCCCGGCTGCAGTCCCTCAACCTGCTCGTCGCCGTGGCCACCCCCTGTAGCTGCTACCTGCTCCCACGCAGCTGCAGCAGCCTTCCACCGGCTGATTCGTAGAGCCGGTCGCAGGCGGGACGCCCAGCCCGTCCAGGCCCCTTGCCAAGCCCGGTGGAAAGCGCAAGTGCAAGAGACCCTAAGATGGGCGACCCAACGATGGAGGAGACTGCTCAGCGGGAGATGGTGACTGCACCACTCCCTCTCCCGGAGGAAGGCTGGGTGGAGAATCCTTTGTTTCATTTAGTTTCTGTTCCGCAGCTAGCTCAGCAACCAGTGGTACCCAAAACTTCTTTGAAAGAGCAGTCTCCTTGATCTCTGGGTCTCAAGAGGGAGAAGGTTGTGAATCGTGCATCACGAGTCCATTTCTCTCCCCCTCTTTCGGCATTGGGCAACAGTGGGTTGCCCAAGAGCACCCCTCCTAGCCACTGGTGGAACCAAGTAAGGATGGTAACTTGCAGCTCTCCGCCTCAACGCATTAAACATCTGACTGTCACAAGCCTCTGGCTGGGTCCCTGCACTTCCCCCTGCACCTAGGCCTCCCTCCCTTTCCTCTTGGGATTTGGCATTGGGGCTGAGAGCCCTACAAACTGCCCCCTACGAGCCCTTGCAGTCAGTTCAATTAAGGTTTCTCTCTATGGAAACTCTACCCCTGACTGCATTGGCCTCGATCCAGAGGGTGGGGGTCCTGCAGGCATTTTTGGTTGACAAATTGTGCATTGAGTTTGGCTATGTGCTGAAAGTGAACGTCTCAGTTACATATGTAACCCTCATTCCCTGAAGGAGGGAACGGAGACGTCACATCTGATCGCCACAGTCATTGTACCTCAGCTGAGCTGCTGGCCTTACCTTGGTTCCTTCAGTATTTGTTTGTCTATAAAGTCACAGTTGTTTGTTCATTCACTACTGCGTAATTACTGCAAGCATACTTATTTAGCCTTACAAGCTATTTAGCCTGTTTAGGGTTTTGTTTACTTGTAATTGTTTGTTAAAGGGTCACAAAAGCTGTTGTTTACAGATATATACATGTTGTACATTGCTTTAAACAGTAATAAATGTCACTAAAGATGTTACAAAGTGGAAATTGGTCATTTTTGTGCTTTTTGCGACCATTTCGTGCATTTTAAAAGTTACGTTTGAGCCTGTGACGTAGACTCAGTTTTTTTTTTTGCGCTCATTGGCTTGGTGGCTTGCACAGTACCTATCTACGTCATTGGCTTGAAGGCCCTATTAATGCATTGTTAATGAGCAGTGTAACATTATACATGACGAAGGACTCATCTAATCCAATCTCTGCACCATGCTTTGCACGAGCTATCGCAGTATTTATGCATTGGAAATTAGCACTTGTGTCACTTGTTTACGTTGGCTGGCTTGCTGTTTCTGAGACATGGTTCGTGTTTGTGCCTTTCTTCATTGTAACAAAAGAGTTGTTTTCGTTACCCCGCGATGTGACAAGAGCTAAAGTTTGGAGGCATGCTGAACTGAATTAAATTGCGCGCAGATGACATATCACGGTTTTGAAATGAGCTCGCGGCTCCTGTTTCTTTGCATGTAGATCTGTTTTCCTCTCGCGTATGTGATTTACCGCGCGCGGAAGCATCAGTGGTGCGCTCGCGTATCATTGGCATAGATTTTCTGCCATAGCAGTGGACCTGCATCATTTCAAAATGATCATTTTGATCAAAGTGAGGGGATTCTGGTGGGGAGAATTCCTCCACTTCCACACTGCTCTAAGAACCGCTATAGCTGCTGCTCTCTGTGTCACTGTCCATCTTGCCAACGTGTGTGTGTTTACATTGTCGGTGTGCAAATTAGTAAAATGTATTCACTTATTGTCACTCACCCTTTAATGCAGTCTCCGGCTTGTCTCCACACTCTACCCCCACCCCTTACCCCCAGTGAACAATGGCCCTTTTCACAAAGTTTTTCAAACCAGAGGTGTGAAAAAGAGCTTCTGAGACAGGGGGGTGATGTGACCCTTTAATGAATGAATGAAAGCACAAAGTACATGATCTTTCAGAAGTGCATTCAACATGTAATTTTCATCAGTTTATTTTAAATGCAAAAAAAAGTTTGTAAATATATACCTGTGCGTATATTTTTTTATTTATTTACTTCAGATAGAGTCTGCAGTTTCAGAAAGGGCTGGATGTTTTGTTTGCGACAAGCATCAGGAGTTGAGTAAATGTTTGTGGATGTGCCGTGTGAGTCTGATACCACATACAGCCAGGCTTTATATCTCACAGACCAGTGATCATGTTTTTGTCTTTTTCATTTCCTCCATTAGAACACAACCAGCACTGGGGATCAGAGTGCTTTATACCACGAATAGTATCATTTTGTGGATTTTTCAAGCCCAGCACTGCAGTATTACACTCATCATACACTTCTCAAGTGACTATTTAACCATTATCACACAGTCGTCTCTGTGTGGCCACACGCTGTCTCATTAGCATTAACATGTTGATCTCGGCCCCCTTTAAGCACTGTTGTTGGATCTCCATGCGAGTGAGCTGTGCTACAGTGGTACGTGACAAAGGGATTTGTGAATGATGGCTTCTAATAGGAAATCTCATTACGTGTGTGCTGTGGTCTCCACACTGTAATGATGAGAAGGCTTGCTGGGGTTCATCTCACGATCCCTCTTAGCCTCCATTAACATGACGCCTCACAGCCTGTCTTAACACTAAGTCTAAACTGAGTTCCAAACATTGATGTTAACAGAGAGGGGGCATTTTTTTCCCCTGAAACTTTAGAGATAGTATTCAGTATGTTTGTTTTACACAGCATAAACAATCCAGAGCAAAATATTTGTGTGTGTGTGTCTATATACAGTGGGTATGGAAAGTATTCATATCCCCTTCAATTTTTCACTCTTTGTTATATTGCAGCCATTTGTTAAAATCATTAATGTACACAGCACCCCATATTGACAGAAAAACACAGAATTGTTTTATATTTTTACAGATTTATTAAAAAAAGAAAAACTGAAATACCACATATGGTCCTAAGTATTCGGACCCTTTGCTCAGTATTTAGTAGAAGCACCCTTATGATCTAATATAGCCTTATAGTCTTTTTGGGAAAGATGCAACACGTTTTTGGGGATCCTCTGCCATTCCTCCTTGCAGATCCTCTCCAGTTCTGTCATGTTGGATGGTAAACGTTGGTGGACAGCCATTTTTAGGTCTCTCCAGAGAAGCTCACTTGGGTTTAAGTTAGGGCTCTTGCTGGGCCGTTCAAGAACAGTCACAGAGTTGTGAAGCCACTCCTTCATTATTTTATGTGTGTGCTTAGGGTCATTGTCTTGTTGGAGATAAACCTTTGGGCTAGTCTGAGAATTAAGGCCAAAAAGTTCTATCTTGGTCTCATCAGACCAGAGAATCTTGTTTCTCACCATCTTGGAGTCCTTTAGGTGTTTTTTAGCAAACTCCATGCAGACTTTCATGTGTCTTGCACTGAGGAGTGGCTTCCATCAGGCCACTCTGCCATAAAAGCCCTGACTGGTGGAGGGCTGCACTGATGGTTTACTTTGTACGAATTTCTCCCATCTCCTGACTGCATCTCTGGAGCTCAGCCTCAGTGATCTTTGGTCTCTATGTAAATGTGTATGTGTATTATGTATATATAAATACACACATATGTATGCATACATTTAAAAAGTAAATATGTTATATTTGTATATGAAAAAGTTTATATATAATATAAATTATATAAATATATACATTTAAATGCATGTAAATATTTTCAAAAAAATTCCTGAATGAGTGTGTATTTATATATACTTAAAAAATATTCACAGCACACACACATTATGTCAACAAAAAACTTTTATTTTGGATGTGATTAATTGCGATAGATTATATATATATATATATATATATACACTGCATGGATGCCCTGAAAAAGATGTGCACTTTATAGGTAAATGTTCGAAAGATTTTGCGGTGCACTTTGAAAATAAACAAGGATATATTTAATACATTTTGTGCTCACTTCTCCACTTATTGCATGGACGAGCACGCTTTTCTGAGTTACTTTTTTACATTATTTATTTATTTATTTTTTAAATTTTTTTTTTTAATCCTGCGGAGTGTAACAGCTCAAAAACACCAGAAGACAAAAATACACATATTCATAGGCATCACTCACAAAAGTGTTGGGGGCTGCATCATATTATATGCTCATGAATATTAATTAAGCTATGCTCAAATGTCCAAAAAAAGAAGAGAGAGAAAAATAAAGAAGAAAATAGAGCTGCTCTTTTTAACAGAAACTTTGTGATTTGAGGGAAGTTTTCCTGCTGACCAACTTGTTTTGAGGAGTCCATGGTTGTTATCTGCTGAATTTTCTTTTAATTAACCAAAGTGGCAGATGAGTGTGAGTGTACGTACTGTATATCAGCAGCTGGAACACATTTGATTACATTTTGTTTGTGACTTCATTGGAAAAGATGGAGAGCCAAGGATAAGCAATAGATAGCACTTTTTAGAAAGAACATTGAAAGGACAGAAAGAACATTGCCTTGATAACAATCACAATGAATCCTCTGCTGAACATTAAAAAATGCAATTTACAGCACTTGATAAGTCATAAGTAGGGATTGGATTTTCTTTTTTTCTTTTTTTTAGCAGATATTTTATGGTGGGGCTCAGACATTCTTTCCTTATGGTAAATGGGTAGAACAAAATAAACTCACAATTAATAGTGTTCTTTATATAAAACAACCATCATGTTATACATATTAAATATTGTGCGTTTTGTTTGTAATCTGACATGGTTTTTTTTAAGCACATGACTATGGAAGCCCGTTTCTGCCACTGAAAAAAAAAGGTTATTGAGACTTTTTATCTATATATATCACAATTATAAGTTTATATCTCACTAATCTGACTTATTATCACACAATTTTGACTTTATAACTCTTAACTGCGATTTTATATCTCGCAATTCGGTCCCACTTTATATTAAGTGTCCCTAATACCTGTGTACTTACATAGTAACTAGATGTGTATCTGGTATGTAAGCACAGTGTAAGTACACATTGCTACATAGTATCTACAGCTGTAATATTTCTGTAACTACACACATGTTACAACCCTCAGAATGGTGTGTGTAGTTAGATAGAAACAATGCATCTCGATACAAATGCCAATTTGTATCCGATGCACACATTTTAAACCAATGCATTGCATCGTTAACTTTTGAAGACGATGCACCGAGCGAATCAGGGAATCTTCCCATCTCAAATATCCACAAAGTCACCATTAGCCAAAATATCACCTTTCACTTATCACTTTTTTCAATGGTTACCCATATGGTGAAGCATGTACTGAAAAACTGAAAAAAAAAATATTCAGATTTGGTTTTTGTTTACACAGAGCAGGAAAAAATACACACTTGATTGACTGATTATTCTGTTGTCACAAATATGCGCTACAGGCTTTGTTTTGTCAAGCCAATGATGAGGCATTCAGATAAATTATTTTCAGAGCATTTCTAATCAGTGCTACAGTAAATTTCAGTATCCTTTTCCTCTCAGTCTCTTCTCAGAATTCACAACAGGTCTAACAAACAACCATGACTAAAACAAAAGAGAACCCCATCAGTTAAATATACTGGAAAATCAGCAAAATGGTGCTGCGAGTGCAAGATTGGAAAGAATATCAATAATAAAACATGTTTTGTTTCCTGAAAGCTTGCTGAAAAATGATTTTGAGTCCCAGAGTCACATTTGTGTTTGTTTTGAACGCATTTTTAGTTCACATACAAACATAAGGGACAAAATGTGTTCTGGGGGCCTGTGCTATCTGTTTGGAAAAGTTCTAGATTGTGGCACAGAGAAACAGAGCCGTTGGCACTATGTGCTTAGTGAATTAAAACACAAATGCTGGTGGAGTTTTTTATATATATATATATATATATATAAAAATATGTCTACGCACACATGCGGTGAGTCATGCGATAAGCCGTGAGGTGGTCTTGCATGATTTCCCCCCTGCGATCGTGAAACATGACCACCTGCTGGCATTTCGCCCTCAGCCAAAATCCCTACACTGCCGGAGGACTTGTTTATTTTTCCTCTGGTGGAATTGTTTTTACCAAACACGTTTCACAATTACCGTGTGCCCAGGGATAAGGCTAAACGCAAAGCCATGGGCAGGCAGGCACAACTCCAGCTAAATATAGCACAAATGATTAGCTGTGTGGAGAGGGAGCTTGGGCTCGGATAGACTTGGAGGAAGGCATCTGCTCAATTAGAGTAAGAAACAACCTCCTCTGAGGTTGCGAAAAGAAGACAAAAACTACACAGAACACATAAGACCTTAAGCCATTTTACTCTGTATTTAAAGACATGAAAGGTCTAGGTTCCCCCCCCCCCAAGCAGATACTGACTTTATGACTGCTTTAGTTATGGCTGCTTCTAAGAACTGATTTTTTCATGTGATGGATTCAAATTTGTTCTGATTTGTTTCCAAGACACTACCAAGATGTTTTACTAACAGCTTACTAACAGATGAAGATTTTACATAATGGCAGTCGCATGATGCATGGTCTTCAAAAAGCATCAAAGAATGTTAGAAATTATAAACCGATTAGTCAAGTTTTGTATTATCTGCCATTGTTTTCCAGCCAAACAATGTTAATGAATGTATGGAACGATTATTAATCTACATAACAATATAAAAAATTATTTAACAATTACAAATGAGAAAATGTAACTTTTTTAGCAAAATAATGTTAATGAATTCATGGAGAAATTATTATTATTATTATTATTATTATTATACATAAGAATATAAAAATTATCATTAAAAAAATAAAGCAAAAAGAATAGGATGCTCTTAAAATGCAATTTCATAAGAAAATACATCAATAATAATAATAATAGTCAATGTATGTGTGTGTGTATATATATATATATATATATATATATACATATTGTTATAATGGTTAAATAAATTGTGTTTTAATAACAAGTTTCGGGAGGAGCATGTATGAATGATTAACCAGCTGTTTCCAATTATCGTATTACCCAATTACCCTATCGGAACAAAGAGCCTCCCCCTTAAATATCACTAGCTTCCTCTTCACAGTATCTTCGTTCTTCGCATCCCTCCGCTGCCCTTTACTTCACCGATACTTTTACCTGAGGACCAGGTGTATAATTCCAGAAGTTATAGGGGTTGAATCCTTAGGGCTCTGGGTCCGCCAGGCTCGCCAAACATGCTTGTGACGTGGTTTTTTATGAGGAAGTGGGAACTTGTGAATAAAATTTGAGTGTATAGCATTAATGAATGAATTAATTCATTCATTAATAATAATAATGATAATAATAATCTGCTAAATAAATTAATGCATTTTATAAAACTATTAAATAAAATATAATTTATCTTTAAAAATCATATTAAAAGATTGATTTCACTTGTGGTTATGTTAAAGCCTACATTTTATTTATTTGAACCAAAAACTAATTTTAATTCCACTCCATTGGACCCTACTAATCCATAAAACCCAAGCAATCCGTAATGAAATGTGTTGATTAATTCCATCATCAAACATTATCAAGTTCATCTATAAGTTGTTGTGCTCCAAATTACTATGTCAAGCTGAACCTTGCAAAGGTGACTAAGAAAAGCCTCTTATACTAAATGTTTTTTTTCCCTCACTCCACTTAAATGCCATTAAACCTATCTTTTATGAAGCGATATCTCATATCTGACCAGCGTTATGCCTATTACAGGGAACCCACATCTCTACTGGTTATCAACCACAGCCCATCTGCTGCCTGGAACCAAAATATATGAGAAAGAATGGACTTTTCAAATGCTATGCTGTTCATTATGAGTGCTTTTAGCGTGACCTATTTGAAGGAATTGCTGTAAGTTAGTGCAGAACTTTTTAGTAGGGAACAAAATCATGAGCTGTGGCAAGAGCACTACATTATCGCACAGTTTATAATGAGAATTGCACCAAGAGCAACACCATTTGCCACTCGCAGAGCAGCAGTGCATATTAAAACAGTTTTACCTTCAAAAATCACACTCGGGCAGTTCTAAACTGTAAAGTAATCCTAGAATGTAATACTAATTGTCATATTATGTTATATTATATTATATTATATTATAAAGTATAGAATAACTGACGACGGGCCATTGAATTATTATTATTATGTGGTGATGCCGTTACACCTCGAGTGTGCATTATTTTATACTACGGTTGTCACACTTCAAGACATCGATCAGATGATCTATTTCAAGGTATTTATTGGTTTCTAGTACTTAAAACACCATTCGGATTATTATTTTGTACGCATCTCATCCAACTTCGTAAACATTGTTTTAGACCTAGTAAGGGAAGCTAATGATAGGAGACTTATGACCAAGGGCATCGTAATTGGGTGAAAAGTTGGAATAAAAATTTCCAGGGCCCCAAGTGGGGGGAGGGCCCCTGAGGAGTGAAATTTTATCTTCCTTTAAATAACTTTTTAACACCACAATAAATGTTGTTAACTAATGTAAATGCTAATATTTTGGGTAAATGCATCAGTTGAGGTATTAGTGGTGCCATAGGTAGTTGTGAACCTCGAGCTTGCTTGTGCATAGGGCCCAGAATTTGGTGCTACACCCCTGCTAATTACCAATAATAACAGAACCATAACTAAGTTATGAGTGTGTGTGTGTGTGTGCAGGTTTATGTGATTTATGAGGACACAAATGTGTATAATGACATGGGTATGACATAGGTATTACAATATGTGGGTGTTTTATGAGGACATTTTCAGTGTCCCTGTAATTCTAAAGGCTTAAAAAACATACTAAATGGTGTTTTTTGGAAAATCTAAACAGTTTCCTGTAAGGGGTAGGTTTAGATGTAGGGTAGATGTAGGGCAAAACCACACACAGTTTGTACAGTTTAAAATCCATTACACCTATGGAGAGTCCCCATAAAACACCAAAAAAACAACATGTGTGCGTGTGTTAATGTGTGTGTGAGTCTCTGAGGGAGAGAGAGCAGGAGAGAGGAGTATGTGCTGGCCATACGTAATAAAACATAATTTTATGGCAAAACAAATGAGCTATCATTGTTTATCACTGTATTTATTTGTTTGGCCAGTGTCGTTGTGCGTTATAGTTATTTTGCTGTTGTAAGACCATTGCAATAAAATAAACAATTTGGAGAATTGATATGGAACTGTAAAGCAGGTCAAAGAGCTGCCTGGAACTACATTCACCATACAGTTCCTTGAAAGTAATTTCACACCTTGGCTTAAAGCATTCATCAGCCAATCGGATTCAAGCATTCAACGGCCCTGTAGAAATTAAATGTATTATTATATTACACCAATCACTGCGGGATGCATTGTCGTCTAATTTACATTCATGAACCGATATTCATTACTGTGGTTTAATAATAAATCCTGAGTATTTAAGTTTTGAGCTTTCAAAGGTTAAATCTGTAAACCTTGAGTTAAAGTTCTTATTGCATACTTAAGAGGTCAGTGACATTGATGTCAGATGATTTGATGATACGCAGCCCAGTTTTAATAACAGATTGTTCCTATGTAAAACTGTTGGTGTGCAAATCCACTCTCCTACGTTTTCATGTTGCTGTCAGATTCGGAAGTTCCTCATGTGAAACATCATCACAACACATCATGTGAAAGCTTCTGCGACGGCACAAAATACATGAATATTTAATGAGCTAGGCAGTGTTTATTAGTTGTTTTGTAAGCATTGGTTGTCGGCTGCTAAACAAATTCACTGTAACATAAGTATTATTTTGGTCTGTAAACTATCTATCTATCTATCTATCTATCTATCTATCTATCTATCTATCTATCTATCTATCTATCTATCTATCTA
>JAUMHQ010000075.1:1870636-1886700 GCA_032361165.1 Enteromius paludinosus | reverse complement strand
TTATGTTAAACTGCGATGTAAAAAAGCTTTTTGCGTATTAGTGGTCACGTCAGCAGCGATAAGGTATAGCTAAGAGCGCTCCAGACCAACCTTATGAGCGAATGACTTATAGAAGGTATACTTAACTAAGAAGGTTTTGGAAAACAGGCGCTAAAGATAAGGTACAACTTAAGAACGACATAGCTTTAAAGTAAACTGGGTCATCCCAAGGAGAAGTCCAGCTTTCCAAATCTAATGTGAATTAAAGCACAGTGATTGATTCTAAAACAGGAATCCAGTCATTTGTGCTTAAACTTGTTTCTTCTTTTCTTGTGACCTTTAAACCAAAGCTCTACAATGCTGCTCCTTCTGACTAAATAAGCATGTCAATAAGTTATTTTTAGGGCATGCATATAGATTGTAATGTATTTATTTGTTAAAGCCAATGTAATGCTAGAAGTAAGTACTGTTTATGCTAAACAGCTAACAATCTATAAAGGCTATGCTGGAACTAGTAAGGGACTTGTGCTCTATTATCAGTGATAATACTGGCCACACTTCCTTCTGACAGGATGCCACAGGAAGTCAATGTACCACTGACAGCTCAGAGTAACACCTCGAACAGCCTCTCCAAAAGAACAGACGAACAGAGACAGACATATCAAAATAGGTTCCTGTTTCTTTTCATACTAGAGGACAGCTGGAGGGGACAAGAACTCTCTGAACCAGAACACATTTCTTTAGGCATTTATATCCCCTTAATAAAATGCAGCTTGCATGACTTTACTGTAGATATGCAAGTATGAATATGAATATGATGAATAGGAAACGCTGATCGCAAGATCTGATATCTTGTAAACTGCTAAGGTAAGGTAAACTGCTTTGTGTGAAATGCTGAACTGAATTGATGCCTTTAAAATATAAATTCATTGGCTGCAAGTGAGTATGAACTGAAAGTAGAATGTTAAGGAAAAAAAAAGTTTCAAAGTCAAGTCCTTGGAGGGAGAGAGGGACTGATGGATGGAGGGACAGACATAAAGCGTGCAGGCAGATTGATGGATTCATTGGAGGGAGGAAATTATCGTTGGATGGAAGGTAGAGTAGATCATGAATGAACATGCAGATGGATACATGAATAAATTAATTAATGGATGAATGGATGGATAGATGGGTGTGTCGATGGATGAATGGATAGACAGACAGATGGCAGGTAGGGTAGATGATGGATGGATGGATGGATGGACATGCAGATGGATGAATGGACAGACAAATAGACAGACAGATGAAAGGTAGGGCAGATGATGAATGTACGGACAGACAGATGGAAAGATAAATGATAGATGAATGGATGGATATTTTGATTACATAGATAGGTGGAATAACAGATGGACAGACAGACAGATGGATGGATGGGTATTCAGGTGGGTGGGTTGGTGGACAGACAGATGGACAGACAGTTGGAAGCTAGGGTAGAGGATGGATGGATGGACATGCAGATGTATGGATGGATTGATGATTCAATACATGAATGAATGGGTGGATGAATGGATGGATGGATGGATGTGTGGTTGGGTGTGTCAAAGAATGGATGGATAGATGGACAGACAGTTGAAAGGTAGGGTAGATGATGGATAGATGGATGGATGGACATGCAGATGGATGAATGAATGAATGGGTGGTAGGTTATATTGATGGATGAATGGATGGATGGATGGATGGATGGATGGATGGACAGACAGACAGACAGATGGAAGGTAAGGTAGATGATGTATAGATGGGTATGTGGGTAGGGGGATGGATGGACATGTAGATCATGGATGGGTGTGTGGATGGATTGAAAGGGTAAATGAAGGAAGGAATGGAAAAAATATGTATGGACAAATGAACAGATACTGTAGATGATGGATTGACAAAGATTATAGATGGACAGACACACAGACAGATGGATGGATGTTTTTGTTATACAGATAGGTGAAAGAATGTATGGAAGGACACATGGACATATAGATGATGAATGGAAGGACACTTAGATGATAGATAGGTGAACAGATAGATGGATAGGTCAAAAATATTTTGTCACACAGATAGGTGGACAGTCGGATGTATGGATGATGAATGTATAGATGGATGAACAGATAAACATAAAGATGATGGACAGGTGGAGGGATGGATAGAAGAATAGACAGACAGATTGACGATGGATATATCTATTAGTATAACATCCAGAAGTGTTTGAACAAATTAGAAGCTCTGTAAGATGAGAACAAAAATACACTGAGTTCACATTTAAGTAGGCTGTTATCTTGATAATCCAAGTTATGTTCAATGCGATCTTTCAATAAAAACGTAACATTTTGTGTTTGTACAGCCATACGCTAATTTGTACAGGAGTAATTAAAACTGCTGAAAGAATAATGAAAATGTGATTTAATTGTCATTGAAAAGCATCTACTAGAAAGGACTGATTAAGTGGCTTTGCTTATAGAGGTCTCTTTTGGGAAGAAAGCGTTCACATCTATCAGCAACTGCAAATTAAGTTCAGTTGCAATTTTTCATTGTGGCAAAAGATTGCTCTGAACAGCAGCATGTGCCTGGCTTTGTCTTTAAAGCACATCTTGTGAGGGTGATACTTTTATTCTCTGAGTGTTTTATTTTGAGGAAGAAAAGAGCACAGCTGTGTTCTTTAAATAAAGATCCTTAAGAAAGCCTTGTGTACGGCTGCAGAAAATAGGCTTATCCTGGTAGTGCATGGTAAAAGTGGTTAAAAGCAGCTCCTCATCAATCAGAGGCTGAGCACTTTGTTGTTTAACAGCCAAAATGTATATATTTCTTCTCTCTTTCCAATTCATCTTGCAAATTTACTAAAAGCACTCTTCAGACAGGATTCATATTTTTCAATCTTTGGATAGAATGAATTTACAAAAAAGTTAGCATATCTAATAAAGGTCGGGAAGTGAAATGCTAAATTTCATCAAGAAGTGAAATGCTAAATTTAGCTTTAGTTACACACTTGAAGAAGATGAAAATATATTAAAAGTGACAGAGAAGAGTTAGCCAGACATATTCACTTCTGACTGGATTAAATGGGATTTTCAGCAAAACACTACCAAAAGTCCTGAGTGAAAAAATGTTCGGATAGGGCTAAACACAGTGTGACAGACGGATACAGTGAATGACGTGTTAAATTTCACAGGAGGTGCCGCTCATAGCTGCAAAAAGCTCATAGCTTTGAGTCTTTTGGAAAAGGCCAATGAAAATTGGCGTGCAATAAACACAGCCAGGTGCACCTTATCATGGCGTAAGTATAAGAGGACACAGCTGGATTGCACTTGCAGCTTTTCGCTTTCGGAGCCTCGTCTGAATGCAGTTTGGTTCGAGTCTGCTGGAGGAGAATCTGCTAACAATACTCCGAGTTCCTGCGGAGTTCATGCTCTCTCGCCATTGCAGCATCTACACCTGGTCAGCTGTCAGCGGAAAACCCGCAATATTTGTAGCCTTTTTAAAGGCTCAAAGAGCAACCAATCTTTTGCTCGCCAGCGAGAGACCTCTACCCCTGAGTGCATGCTGTGCCTGAGAGGTCCTCCCTGGGCAACCGGGGCATCAAAAAGAACAATTTCTCCAGGGTTTCATAGTCATTCTCCGGGATGCCTATGCGACAGTGCGTTTCTGAGTGTGGAAATTTCCTCACCACCTCAGACGGACACGAGCGCTGTCTCTCATACTTGGGCCTGGAGCATGCTGAGGCTGCGCTTGTGGAAGACTCATGCACTCACTGTGGGAGCATTACCATCGCTACATTGGGAGCTCACCTCTTGTTCGCGAGACGGCACCCCGTGGCAAGTTGGACCATAAAGGTTTTACCTCTACCACAGCGAGGCGCTTAGGAGACCTCGCAGTGACTGAGCAGAATGTCTCGCGGGGCGGGGACGCTTCGCAGACTTCTGCCGTCACCTGTAGTTCTGCCGCGGTGTTTCTCAAGGATACCGCTCCCCCAAATGCCACCGGGTCCAGCGTATCCTTTGCTGTACACGAGGAGGCTGAGATGTCTTCTGCTGCATCAGAGGGAGAGTCGGGTGCGGAGCAGGGGCCGTCCGCAGTCGCTGCTCCCTCCCAAGCGGATGCTGAGCTCTCGGCTATGCTCCTCCAAGCCGCCGAGGCGTTCGGTTTGGGGGTGCCGTGTGCGTCTTGAGCCGATCCGTCTCGGCTGGACGACTGGTATCTGAGTTCTCTGGTATCTGAGTTCCCTCGGTGCCTGTCTTCCCAGAGGTGCATGAGGAGCTGACCAGGTCGTGGCGAGCCCTGTAATCATCACGCCTGGTTACCAGCTCCTCTCCCCTCTCCACCCTTAATGGAGGGGCAGCCAGGGTGTATGTGATGATCCCCCAGGTCAAGCATGCTGTCGCGGCACTGCGCGGGCCCCCACGGCTCCCCTCCAAGGCATGTAAGACCTCGTCCGCTCTCTGGGGCTAGGCTTACTATGCTGCCGGACAAGCTGCCACCTCCTTGCATGCGATGGCCACACTTCAAGTGTACCAGGTCAAAGCACTTAAACATCTGCACAAGGGTGGGTCTGATCAAGGGGCCATGCAGGATTTCCGTGTGATGAACGACTTTGCCCTACGGTCTTCGAAGGTTACCGCACGTGCCCTTGGTCAGGTGATGTCCACAGTGGTGGCTCAGGAGTGACACCTCCGGCTCAACCTCGCTGAGATGGCCGACACCGGCAAAGTCCGCTTTCTTGACAAGCACACGATGCTAGGCTGGCAGCACGACGTCGAGCTGGCCGGGGGCGTGGGACGCCGCCCGCTCCTCGGGGTCCGGTCAAGAACACCCACAAGCGACAGAAGCGCCCCTGAGATGGGCAGCCCAGAGGTGATGAAAGTTGCTCTTCGGGGGACGGCGACATCATTACCCCCACCCCCAGTGGAGGGCTGGGAGCGGCAGATACAAGCCGACGGTACCCAAATTTTCACAGAAAGAGCAAATTTCCATCCCTCTGGGCCCAGTGCCCCGAGGTTCCCATCTAACCACTCTGTTTTCTCCTCAGATGCGGACCCGGAGCCCTGGGTCACCAGCGCGGGAACCAGTGGAGAAGGTAAGGGCTGCTCAGAGCAGTCGGACTCGCCCCCAGGACGTTCAGCCTTCTGGGGCCGGTCACCTCCCTGCTTCCCCTCCAGGCTGCCCCACTGCAGGCACGGCTGTAACCGTTTCCTTGATACCCCTGGCGACACGTTTGGGGGCCTGGTTACAGTTCCGCAACCCCTCACGGTGGTTGATAAGGACGGTACTCCCCGGCTATGCGATTCAGTTCACCAGGCGCCCGCCCAGGTGCAGAACCTATATCTATACCTCTGTTCACTCAGACACGGAAGCCGCTGTCCTCCGTGTAGAGGTTGTAGTCCTACTGGCGGAGGACGCAATCGAGCCGGTCCCTCCAACCGAGATGTGGTCAGGGTTTTACAGCCCTCACTTCATCGTGCCCAGAAAGAGCGGTGGGTTGAGACCCATCCTGGACCTCTGAGCCCTGAATCAGTCCCTTCTCAGGCTGCCATTCAGAATGCTCACGCCGAAGCACATACTAACATGCATCCGGCACCAGGATTGTTCCGAAGCCGGTTTGCGTTCGAGGGTCGAGCATATCAGTACAAGCTTCTCCCGTTTGGCCTGGTCCTGTCTCCCTGAGTCTTTACCAAGCTCCCGGAGAGATCTCTGTCTGCCTAATGGCAGATGGACATCCGCATCCTCAACTACCTCGACGACTGGCTGACAATGGCTCACTCGCAGGAGTTGTTGTGTCAGGACAGGGACCTGGTGCTCTGGCACCTCAGCCATCTGGGCCTTCAGGTCAACCGAGAGAAGAGCAAACTGTCCAGTGCAGGGGATCTCTTAACTCGGCTTGGAGCTGGACTCAATCGGAAAAACTGCCCGCCTCACGGGGGAGCGCGCGCAGGCCATGCTGACATGTCTGAGCTCATTCAGGCACAAAACAGCGGTCCAAGTGTCCAGGCATGTTGTAGTGCACACGGATGCCTCCTCCACGGGTTGGGGTGCTGTATGCAATGGGCAAGCAGCCTCGGGCCTCGGAGTGGACAGGCACTCGACTGATGTGTTATATCAATTGCCTCGAGTTGTTAGCCATGCTTCTGGCCCTGCGTCGCTTTCGACTGATGCTGCTCCATATATAAATAACATAAAAATATTACTGCCTGTATAAATATTATAACTAAACAACTAAATCAAAATTGTTCCTTGTTAAGTGGGGGGTAAAAAAAAGTCTGCCAAGTCTGAAGCTACCTTTTTATAAACAGCTGAGTACTTTCATGTGACCATAAATGAAGTGAAGGAAGTAGCGTTGCTACTTTTAATTAGTCACCACCCAACACAGGGACGGATGGGTGTTCTGCTAATACAAATGGCAATAAGGTTTTACTCTTAGCAATCTGCTAATTGCTTTCTTAATGAATATTAAACCGGCATCGAGAAATGCAGTGTTTTCTTTCTACTGGGCCCCCAGCAGATGCATTTAAAGAAACACAGCAATTATCCACTTCACAGACAGAAAAAAGTCCAGAGCTTCCCAGATATCTTAATTAGATCAGATCTTGTGTGCTTTAAAAGAAGGCAATGTAAATCGTGTCTTTGAATGTAAAAGGTGGATGTGCTTGTTATTCAAACAGCGGGGCAGATGGCTGGTGTCTCGTACCCCCTTGTGTTCAATAGCTGTGTGATTGTACCACCTAAACGATCTTTATAGTGGAGAAAAGGACACATTTATTTTAGGGCCAAGTAATATGGATATAATTGTATATTTTTCATGAACCCACCATTAACAGAAGAGTGTTTTTCCCAAAATGAACTCAATTATTAGTAACACAGGGACTGAATTATTGAAATTAAAAATGTCCCATATAAACTGGCATATGCAGCAATTTGACTGGACCCAGATGTCCTGGTTGTTTCACAATAATTGAGCACACCTGCAGCACCTGCACTGATCACATGAGTAGCCTATAATATAACCTCCACTGTGACTGTAAAAACCACGCACCTGGTACATTAATATTTACATTTATACCATCTTCTGTCTGAATACTCAATTCTGATTGGCTGTCATGCATGCAGTAAAATTACTTGCAATTCACAAATAGTTCCAAGTAGTTTAATCACCATTATATATACTGTATATACACAACACTGTCATTTCATTCATAAAACAGGGTTCATACTGAATCACCACATTACATTTCATAGCAACGATGACTAAAATTGTTGTTTTTGAAGTAAAGTAACTAAAGAGAGACATGCAGACACACATAATTCACACAAACAAACACACACACAAACACAACCTTTATCTTTCTCTCTCCCTTTCTCTCTCTGTAATTAATTGAAACTAATTCTAAGCTATAATTTATTGAAATAAATGTCATTTGAACTCTTTCATTCCATTACGATGCATTTTCCGTGAATGTGTGAGACATCCTGTTCATAAGCATCTGTATGAAAATAATGAGAAGAATAGCAAAGTGCAGTAAAGATCTTATAAATCAGGGGTCTTTAACATTTTTATTAGGGTAAAGACACCTTTGGCTATAGAGACATGGAGCAGAGAGCCCCAGATTGAAAATGTCTCAAGCTGAGCTACATATTGCATATAGTTTTAATTGAATATCACTAAATACTAACCATATCATTAGATTAAGAATAAATGATATGTATGCCATGTTAAGAACTTTGCACATTATTGTAGTTGCATGTGCATCACTGGCTGTATATTGCGTGGTATTGTTAAAATGGTTGTTCATCATCTTCAGTAATCTTTATTGCAGATTTCCATTCACCTGAACTTTATCTATGCGTTTAAACAAACCACACTTTTTGATTGGTAATGAGTTGAAATGAATGATTGGTAAGTCATACGTCATATCATGATGGCAGACGCAACACAACACTGTCATTATTTGTACGCCCTCCAGAGGGCGCTAACTTTTAAAACCTAAATATAGTTCATAATAAGGTACGTTCGTAATAGGGTTGTTTTTTTGTTTTTTATTGGAGAGGCAGGCTTTTAATTTGACATGCCATATTTTGAAGCTGTGGAAGTTTGTTTAAAGACTCTTATTATAAATCCTACAGAATGAAGTTTGTAAAAATCTGTGGGGTAGGTTAGGGTTACACTAACACAATCTCAATTCATGTGTATTTTACGAGCTGGCTAATTTGTGCTAATTTGTATGGTTTGTGCAGTATAAAAAAAAAACATTTAGCCTATGGAGACTCTAACATCAAACACTACCAGAGAGGCTTAACACAGCTTTTGGGTTTATGCAGGATAAAGTTCCTTCAATATTTTGTCCAGTCTTTCAGTTAACTGACAGTCAAACTCGCAGAGCTGCAGCACGTGTTATGTTCTCCACTGGGCTTCTTAACTGTCTTAACCAGATTGCACATGCAGACAAACACAGCCCACATACTGATAATGACTGATGACGGCTGTGCAGGAAGAGTACATTCAGGAGGAACATATACATTGCGGTCATGTTTCCCTGGATGAACTTAAGAGTAGTTGTGCCCAATCAGTCCTGATTAGCAGATGGTTAATGTTCGAACTGGGAAGCGGAGAAGGGCTAATGTTCCATTCATCATGAATGACTGATGAGCTGATTAAATGACTCCCAGCAAGGGCATCTCTGGCCTGCAGCGGTAAAGAGCGTGAAGTCTGCATTATCTGCACCATTTCTTCACTTTCCCATGCCAGGTTTTCTTTATGCTGCTATGGAAGTGCGAAACCATTGCCTGGTTGTGGTTTAAGCCTGCTACCAGTGTAGATTACAGGCCGTAATCTAGATCACTGCTGGTTTACAAATCCCCATCCAAAAACAGTATTTGTAAATACAAGATTAACAACTGTGATCTAGTGATGAAATTACGCTATTACCTTTGTTGCTGAGAGTGCTATTACTTACTGTAATAATTAGATATGGGTAATATTTTAGAATATCATTCTTTGTGGCTTTCGTGTTAATGTATAGTGCAGACGTGTGTTTTTTTTTTACTAGCATACTGACCTGTGCTTGATGCTTCATGTGATATTAACATCTTGCGCCTCACTAAATGAGGACATAAATGAAGATGGGTATTGTAAGAATAAATAATGCACTAGTGTAAAGGTAGCATAACAGATGTGTAAACTAAAAACTTTAGTAAAACAAATTTCACCGATTAATTGTGTTAGATATGTTTGTTTTTTGCTTTTTTTTCTACACGCAGTGGCTCAGGAGATGAGGTTTTGTGCCTGTATAAATGTCAACAAGCTGAAAAAATGTTTTTTGAGATAATGTAATTTTGCAAAAAATGATTTCATAAAATTGGTATTGAAAAAGGTATCATTCAGGAACTGGTATCAAACTCAAGGTATCGGTATCAACATTTTTGAACAATACCCAGCCCTAGTAATCATATACAAACATATAACAAACTATTATTGTGATATTAGATGAAATAAAAGCAAATAATCTTCTCTCAGTATTATACTGTAAAAAAACAAAACAAACTAAACGTATAGGTCCCAAACTTGTGGAACCTTGTGGCGTAACACATGCATTGATTATTATTTTTTATTATTATTATTATAATTTTTTTTGTTTATCATCTAGATTTTACTGTTTCTGAAATGGAATCCATACCCTTATATAGCACCCAAAGCTGCAGACTGTCAAAATGTTGAGTTTGCACTTCGATCAACCGCACCCCCTCTCCCCCCTCCTGGGATTTCATCACTCCTGCAGTGCCCCAGATCAATTTTTAATTACGGACGTCACTATGACTCCCCTCCCTCTACCTGAGTGAGACGACACGCTTTAATTAAAACGACTTGCCACCACCCCGCAGATAAAACAGCTCTCCCTGGCCTAGATAGTGATTTTAATGACAGCCGACAACAGGTAGCCTTAAAGGAAAGATGCTAATCTTGCAAAACAAAAGAAATTGGAATCATTGTTATGAAAGAGGATTCTCCCTGACTCAGACCATATTTGTCTTCTTGAATACAAAGTGTTTTAATAATTTAAAACTGTCAAATGTATAATTTCTATGCCACTCCAAAAGTGGTAAGGATACTAATAATAATTAAGGCTGTTACATCAGCGATACCTGCAGAAATCTGTTATTTTGAATCTAGATGTTACTTTTAATGGCTATATTTGGTAAATAATATTTGGTGCTATATTTTGTGCAAAATTTAACATTTGGTGCACTTAAATGCAAAAAAGGAATATGTTTAGTAAATAAGTAAATAAATAAACCAAATTTAAAACTAGTATTTTCATCATGAAAATATATACAGATTGTACATCTTTTTAATCATGATATTACTATATTTTGTGTATAAAGGCACCACTGAGTGTTTCAGAGACAAATAAACTAATAAAAGATGTACTAATTATGATAAATGATAAATGAAAGGTGTACTAATTGTTGTCTGTTTTCATAAGCAGAGACAATAAAATAGTTTAACATTGAAGCAATTCCACACTTCACCTTGCAGTTAAACATTAAACGTTTCAGCACCTCTTCTTTATGCTTCGTATATATTTATTTAACATTTCTGGAGCATCAGCCATTTGTAAAAGATGCCTTTGCTTCATTTTTATTTTTTTTTTGCTTCATACAAATGTCTTTTCCATCCTCTATACCACAGTCGTTCTAAACGAAGCATAAAATTCATTTTCCTTGTGGGGGTGTAATTAGCATGTATTAGTAAGCTGTGACACTGGGGATTTCTGTCTAGATATTGGATGTGCTGTGTTCTGAGGGAATGTATTTTAACCCTTACGTTATGTTTGCCATTTCGAAAAAAAAAAGTATTAGTATTTTATTAGCAAATATTAAAATAGTAGATATTATTATTATTAGTAGTAGTAGTAGTAGTAGTAGTAGTAGGTATAACATTCAATAGTTTGTCCAGGAAATGTTAGCATATAAATAAATAAATATATAAATATATGGCCCAATTGTGCAGCACTACAAATAGCCACAACAAAAATTTTATTGGAACGAGTATTGCATATCATTTTAAATGACATTCACAATTTTTATAAGGGGGAAAAACTCCCTTGAAGGAGCAGACCTCGCAGTTACCTTTCTAAAGGTCTTGTGATAAAATTGGGGGATACGGCTTCAGTAAAATCTTTCTCTGTTTGACGAAACACCTAAAAGAAATTTGATGGCAAAATAACAGGTTAGCTTCAAAATAACCATTATATGGGGTCTGGGACCTCAAACAAAAACCTTAAAATTAATTTCAACAACATAAGGTGTAAACAAATTTGCTTGAGTGGTCCATTTCAAACACAATTTTCCATAAACGAACAAGGTTGCGTCACGGGGGTCTTGAAATCAAAGCTTTCAAATTCATAGTGCAACTCAGTGATCAAAAGAGCACTATGTATGCCAAAATGCATCTGTTGTAATGTAAGCACACCCCCTCCCTTAAGCCAAAACAGCAAAGCCCTTTAGCAAGCATGTGTGACTGAGGTTTCACTTTAATGCAATAAAGGCATTTTCTGAGCCAGACCATCTCCTCCTAGAGCTACTTAAATTCCCAGTGCTTACAGTGAAACCAGGCAGATTTGAAGAAGTGACTAGCACCACCATATTTTTCCCCGTTTATCAAATCAATCGATCCTTAGAAGGAAAGAGGAGAGATTTATGAGGCCATGCTCTTCTGTTGAACCAGCTTTTTGCACTCTGCTCTCTCTCTCTCTCTCGCTTGCTATTTTTCCTTTTTTATCTTAGAATTTTGTTTATCGTGCAACTTTGGCCAGCAAATCTTTTCCGCTTCTTTTTTATGAAGATGTGGTGAAAGAATAGCCTTCAGCGCATTGAAGAAGAAGAAGAGTGAGTAAGTTTCTTTTGAGGACATTCACATAGAAATATTCAAGGTGACTGGGAAGCTTCTTTTGGACTGGAACTGATGGATTATCTGGGCAGTTTGCGAATGAGCCTAGTTTGTTGAGCGTTTGATCTTGACCTGAATCCAATAGGCCATTTATTTTCACAATTCTGTGTAAAATTATAGCGAATGCTGTGGCAGATGTGACTATAAAATGCCAAAGCGTCCTGCTCTGCCCACCTGAGACCTACACAAGGTCTGCTAGTTGAAAAGCCATATTGTGAAACTTAACGAGTTGATTGTCGGACAGCAGCTTTACTACAAAAAGCCCTATCTGTCCATAACACTGACATTGGAAGCTGTTTAGCCGACATTGTGAAACACAATTCAATCCTCCTCCCCTCCAGTCTGTCAGGCAGTTACCGCAAACCATTTCCTCCTCTGGCTGAGCACGAGATAGCATTCAGAAATGCAGCTTGGACTCGGCAGGACAGTTTAAGCTTGTACCGATTTAATTGCGGGAATGCATCTTTCGCAGCATGGCCTGATCGCCCACGGCATTTACACGGAAAGATGAGAAGCTGCGGTGTGGCTCCCCGTGTTCTCTGAGCTTTCTGCTTCTGTCACTCCTGGTATATTTTACATTTTTTGTGTTTCTTACAATTAAGACCTGCTCAAATGTCCACTGCTGATAGGGGGAAAAAAGGAGACCTATTAGATTCCGGTGCTGAGATGTGAAATACAGTAAATATGAACCACTGATACTCAATTAAGGCAGTTATGTGGGATTTAAATACATTTTCTGAAATAAGAGGAAACCTCAGTTCGAAGTTAAGTCCTCTGGTGAGGTTTTCTTTGATTTCTGTTCATGTTGGAATTAAAAGATTTCTGTAATTTCCAAAATTATATAGTAAGTATATTGCAGTGTGTTAAAGTGTATTATATTTTATATAATATTTTATAAGATAATATTTTATCTTATTTTTATGTATTATGTATTGTAGTAATGTGTGAGGTTGAAACAAGTGTGTGTCATCCTTAGAAAAAAACAAATATAGAATAGAATAGAATAGAATAGAATACTGTATGTAAGTGCTAGTTGTCGGACACTAACGAAAAAATGTGTCTTTAGACATTTAATAAAATGATCTACAGACTCAGTTGCTTTCTGGGTCAGTTGCAGAGGTTGGATAGTGCATTCTGGAAGAGCTGAGTAGAGTTGAATGTCATTGGCATATCAGTGATAGGAAAAGCCATGTTTCTGAATGACAGATCCCAATGATGACATGAAGATGGAGAGGAGAAGTGGTCCAAGCAATGAGCCCTGGGGAACCCCCTAGTAACAAGACGTTTTTATTTAGAAACATAACCCTTCAAAACAACCTGAAGTTACTGAGGGGTAAGATGTGACTGCAGTTCCTGAGATGCCATCTTCATAAGGGTGGATAGGAGGATCTGGCATTAGTCCAGCCTAGAAATGATAAGGGCCTGGTCAAGAACTTGTGCATCAAAAGGGCCTGATCTACAGTATCTGATGTTTTGTAATGCAAACCTGCAAGATTGAGTGGTTTTTGCTGTGTAGTCTTTGTAAGTCAACTCGTTATCAAAGATTACACCCAAGAGTTCTGAAGTCATGCTGTAGAGTCGTACTGGCAGGCAACACAAGAAGCTCAGTCTTTTCCAGGTTGAACTGTAGGTGTTCTTTCATGCATTCCGAAATGTCTTCCAGGCAGCCTGAGATCTGTGCAGCTACCATTGGGTCATCTGGTTGAAATAAAAGATAGAGCTAGTAGGAGCAACGGTAGGAGAAAATGTGTCTGTATGATGAATTGCTATTGTATTAACTTACTTTAATAAATTAGCATGATGTTGTTTTAAATTGAATTTAGTTATTTTAACTTACGTTTTACTTATGCACAGTATTAGGAACAAAAAATATATTTTAAGGCAGAGAAAACATTAACGAATCAGTGCAGTGTAAGATATTTAATGTATATACTGTACACATGTCTCTAAAAGTATAGCATTTTGGATGACACATACAAACATGATTACTTAGTAGTTGATGAGAGGTTACTTTATTAGGAATGTAGTCATACTCATTCTACAAAAGAAATTGTTAATGCCTCTGCCACGCTGAATGAAACAGTTTATCTGATCATCTTGCAGAAGCTTTTTAGATCATTAGACAAACAGTTAAACAAGCACAAATGTAGAAGTTTAGTTTTAAGAGTTGCCAGAAGAATACAGCAGAACTCAGTGCATCTTCTTTTCTTGGCCCATGCGTCGATGACATCTTGGGTCTGTCAACTCCCATTTTGCCATGCTTTAATAGGCCCAGCTCACTTCACAGCACATTAGCTCAGAGACAGGCCAAACTCACACCAGCGTGGGCAGAGCCCAGAGGATGGTGGGCAATGTGAGGACGCAATTGACATTCCTCACAGGAAAGAGTTGACATGTATCCACCTCCTTACCGAAAGGCACGCCTAAATGCAATTTCAGCTGCATTCTCATGTCAATATAGAGATATTCTCTGTGAATGAATGTAATCATGGTCTAATCAGACATCTCACTGAGCATGGGCTGTTGTTGCACCTTCATTTGCGGTGATTATTTGACTCGACTCGACTGTCAGACTGATGTCACACATGCCACTGTTTACCTGCAGGAAACAAGCAGTTTTTGTTTTTTTCTAATTAGTTGATCTTATTCAGACGACTGGGAAGGAAGAACAATTTAACACTTGTATTCATCGAGGTGAGCTAGTGTCATGGTTTGCCACAAAGAGAGTTGTATATATGCCACTGAAACTCTTGTACTTTAGATATAACTGAGCTTTTATGTATATAAATAAATGTATGTTTTTATTAAACTATGCAAATAAATTAAAAGGAATAATTTAAGGATGCTTAATTGGTCTTATGCATGTTTTATTGAAATATTCATACTGAATATGTAGGCAGCACAGCCTATCACAGCCCTCGAACTGAAGACGGACATTTCATGGTTCATCCACAGATGATAAATGCATATAAATACATGTAATATATTTTTTTATTTTTTCACTTTTGAAAGTGACAACTTTTTTTATTCCCATCTTAGTATGGAAATGATGTAGACTAAGCACGGGAAAATGTGTGGGAAGAAATCCATGTATAAATGTATGTTTTCTAAGCAAATGCAACCTGTAAACCCTGTAATTCAAGAGCATCCAACTTTATAATCCATATTTAATTGGAAGGTTGAGTTCAGGTAGAATCTCAATAACAACTTACATGACTGCAAATGGGAATTCTCAAGGACAGCCATGTTTTTGCTTGTGTTTATGCATGGATATACACACGCATGCTGCAGACATTTTACAGTTCACTGTGCGGCCAATTCAGCTTTCTGCTAAAACCAACACGAGCCATTCATTCAGCAACAGCTGAGAGTGAAATAGCGGTGTCTTTTTACAAGCAAGGGAGTGTCCGAGCAAAGGGGAAATGCATTGCATAAATTATTCAAAAGGTTTTACATTCTAACCAACGTTTTTTTTTTCTCTCAAAGTAAATTTTTGCAGGCATTGGGTTTGAAACCTTGTGAAAAAGAAATAGACCAGCATTGTTATAGTAGCATAGTTTATTTTTTATATGCTTTAAAAGATAATCATATTAAATCTGAGGAAATTTGCATTACATCGCTTGATCACTTCGAATGGGTGCCGTCAGATAAAAACATCACAATAATCCACAAGTAATCCACATGTCCACCAATTAAAATGCTGTAAAAAAAAACACTGAAATCAACTATGTGTTATAAATTAAATTCATCAAGGTATTATGTTTGTATTATTTATTTAGTTATTTTTTTTACATGCAATTCAACAATAGTTGATCCTGTGAAAAATCCCATCCCCTGTTGTCCTCTCACATTAACATCCATCAATGGGTTTGTTCAGAACAGTTTTCTGCTATTTTTGCTAGGAAAAGTTTCTTGATTTGTGCATATTTCTCTCCTCATTCAGACAAGACAACTATTCACTGGAGATAACTACATTGAGGATAGAATTATATTTTACTCAATTTCAAGTTGTTTTATGATATATATATATATATATATATATATATATATGTTACAAAAGGAGTATGCGAGGCGTGCGAGCTCAAATGCAAAAGTGTTTAATATACTCAGAGTCAGGTTACAAAGG
>JAUMHQ010000075.1:1808016-1828680 GCA_032361165.1 Enteromius paludinosus | reverse complement strand
ATTTTGCCATTACACACAAAACTAAACTATTTTAATCGCCGAAACAGTAGTTAGACTGTTCAGAGCGGCAATATTTCTATTAATGTGTTTAAAATACGCACAAGAAAAAGACGTACGCCAGACATGAACTTGACGTGAACCAACGCACATTCTCATGGTCATTTCATTGTTAGTAAATCCCAACGTGAGCGTGAAATCTGGCGTACACAGCGTTGATACATGAGGCCCCTGGAGTTTTTGTTCTTTACCACTGCTGGCTTGCATCAGATGAGAAAAAACCCCATCAATGTTTGGAGTCAAAACAAGACACGCTTTTTTGGTGTTCCAGGATACATTGATATTATGTCTGATGAACTTGATACTACTGATAGCACCGAAAAATTTAAATATTGTTTCTTTGTTTCTTTTTAGAGTTATTTATTTTTTAAAACTTCTTGGAACACCTTCCTCCAAAATCAACTAGTTTGCTTTCGTGGTTTTGCACCTTGAAAGACAAATTGAGTGTGTGTGTTTTTTTTAAGGCTGAGGTTTGCACACATGGCCTCTGTAATGTGCTGCAATTATTTGGATTGAGGTTGAGGTGAGCCAACCAGGATTGTGGTGTAAAGTAACGGTCTGTTCACTGTCATAGAGTTTGTTTAATTTATCAGGGTGGTCTTTTCCCTTTGTGTCTGTCTACCTGTTCCAGCTTTTGGCTGTAAATTAGCCAATTGTTTAAACACCAATCAAGGCCATTTTTGACAAGTGAAATTGGACCATAGCTAATTTCTTTATAGGCTTTTATAAACAACAACTTGACAACATTATTAATTATGTTTTCTTTGCCATTTAGAGTTGTAGCTGTAGTCTGTGTAAACACTTTATAGAGGTAACATTTTCCTTTCTATAGCAAAAACGGGTGAGATATTTGTTTGATTTGGCCACGATTAAATCTACACAATTTTGTTTAGACATGCCAGTTCAAAGAACCGCTCCATTCACTCAAGGAGAAAACAGGCAGTAACCAGAATCACACTTGAATTGCCTCAAGACCTCAGTAAAGCACTAGCTCTGTTTCTTTCTCTCTCTCTCTCCCTCCCTCTCTTTGTTCCTCAGAATGGAGGTCTTGCAGACTTACATTCTTCGGCTTTTATCTCTTCATCTATTAACTTTCCATGAGTGTACTAATAATTTAATAGTTTTGACGTTTCTAATTGAGGAGAATGTTTTTTGTTTGTTTTTTTTTGCTACTGCAGTTTTTTCAATCTCAAATCAGGTTTATCACCCCGATAAACAAATTTTTTTTAAAGGGTAATTTCATTCCAAAATTAATTTAATTCCTCACCTTCATGTTTTTCCAAACCCGTAAGACCTTTGTTCATCTTCGGAACACAAATTAAAGAACCAGTTCACCCAAAAATGTAAATTCTGTCATCATTTACTGAAGCTCAAGTAGTTCCAAATCTGTATGATTTTCTATGTTCTGCGAAAAACAAAGGAAGATATTTAGAAAAAAAGTTTGTAGCCAGGCTAATTTGGGTCACAAAGTGGTATGGTATAATATTTCAGTGCTTCTAATTAGATGTTTTAATCAAAGTTGTTGTCTGCTCGGTCAAGTTAAATTATCTTCTTCTTTTACTTGCCCTTCAAAAATCCACTTATCCCAGGCAAGCATGTCGACATGGTCTGTTAACCAGCCAAGTGACTGTGTTACTCACTACCACTACTTAAATCCACCCACATTTGGCAAGTTGGCGGGCATAATGTCAAGCCCTGCTAACATACCATTCAATACAAAGTGTCTGTACAATATTTTGGTTTTAAAATTGGCCTTGTTTTGATTGTTGTATGAAGAGTTTGTGTAGAGAGGATAGCAAGTGACTGTTAACTAATTATCATCCTTTTAATTACTCAAATAACTTGTTTAAATGTTTACAAGCTGATCTGAGATTAAGTAAAAATCATAGATGCTGATTCATTGCAAAATTTTATTTTTTAATTATTATTTTTTTGTAGCTGTGACTTTCAAGTAAACACTCAAAATACATTATTTACATCTTTACAGTAATTAACATTTGAAACTTTAACTAATGTAGCCTTATTGTCAAATATTTTACAATTATTTGTTATTAATAGCATGTACATTCACTTTTCTTTTTATTAAACAGAATGACAGCCAATACAAATAATTAATAACTGTTTCCTTACCTAAATCCTGCATTTGGACGAGGCTCAGTTGCAGAATCACATCACTATGAGCTTCTCAAATTATTATGTTAAAAAGATGAATGATATATATTGTAGTAGTTAGCTATTTCTGTGTCGCACATGGCTGCTTGTCCCTTTAAACGTACTGTATCAAAAAAGTCTGTAAATTCCAGCCTAAACACCTCTGATTGGAAAGTTTAGAAATCAAGTTTTAGAAATCAACAAAGATGTCTGTGATTGGCTACTTTGCCCCCCTCTGTGAAAATGCATAGTAAAATCATCTAGATGCTTTCTAAAGTAGAAGGGCAGATACACCGGATTGTTTTGACAAATCTATTTTGATATTACGAAGAAAAAAGATCAGAGTAAATTGAGTAATTGTCAGCTTTTCCATCCAAAAACAATTAGACTATTTTACACTGTAAGTTAGATTATTATACACGCTACCATAGCAAATTAGCTCAAATACAAATAAATCAAATCAGAATCATTTAAGATTCTAAAGGGAATATGCACAGAATCGCAGAATGGCGGATCACTGAGCTGGTGTGCGATTCAGTGAACGAGCCGTATAACATTTATAACAGTCATTTGATTTTAAGTATCTGCTGATACCGAGTCCCGATCTGATAATTCTGTAATACATAAAGAAAGCATAAAGAAGAGCGAAGAAACAGATACAGGATGTCCATTATTTTTTTATTTAATTCAACTTATTTTACCATACAACTCTGTTAACAAACAGAGCACTTCTATGAGGAAGCTTGAACTATCAAGTATAAATAATATAATTTTTCTTTACTTTTGGACTTGAAAAAAGTTTAATTTGTGCTATCTTGGCTGTAATATCCTGCACCTTCGCGCTGTCACAGGGCATTTTTTCTCTCCTCTTCAAACTCTTAGGTTTGTTTTCCATCTCTTGCAATCCCAAGTTTACATATCTCACAGTTTGCTATGGCATTTACTCTGAGCCGTTGTTCACTGACGAGCTGTGCAAAATCATGCTGATAATGAACCCGAATTTGTGCAGCTCATCAGTGAACAACGGCTTTTTGCAGTGAATGTGGCTCAATGTAAGACCACGCACCTGAAGGAATTTTCCGCTGATTACAGAACCGGATTTACTGACAAGATGCACAATACATATCATGCGATGATTATCGTGCAGTCCTAAATTATGTTGTTGTCATCAGCTTTATAATACCTCCAGACCGCAGACATATGCTTCAAGCTGCTTCCTTGTTCTACTTTAAACCAATAGCATCTCTGCAACAAAGCGATGTCATGCCGCACACTTTGTTGTTCCTGTGTGGAGTCAAGAGGTCTAATTCTGTGCCATAACTACAGATGTGTTAAAACAATTATGAGAATATATATACATATATATTCGAGTCCTTATCGGGAGGTAACGTCCGATTCCGATCGAGTCTGAAATCACATGATCGGGCCCGATTTCCGATCATGTGATCGGATCGGGACATCCCTAAAAAAAACAAAATGTATATTTATATATATTTTAATATATATTTTGTTTTACCAATTGATTAATTATTATATACTGTCATGATCAGCTGGAGTTGCCAGCTCAGGCCACTGGATAGCACTCCAGTCCTCAGCCTACTGTGTGTGTCTGTGTTTTTCCACTCCATGAATGAACTGTCACCGGTGTACTCTTGTCTCCGCCCTCTCGTTGGTTGTCCTGGTGTTTGATCATTTTACTCCACCCACTGACCTAGATTCACATGTATAAAACCCGGATGTGTTTGTATGTCTCCACGGTCCATTAGCACTGTCAACCCCTGTTGTTTTGCCACTCCATGTTCCTGTGTTTTCTTGTTTCTGTCTATCTGGATTGTATTTACTGTGTATCGACCCATGCCTGGACTCTGACCATTCTCGTGCTTTGCCTCCTCTACTCTTGTCTGCCGGTAACGAACATAAGCCTGTCTGTTTTGCTCTGTGTTTCTAAAATAAACAGCCTGCACATGAACCCGCACGTCTCCTCGCCTCGCTCTCGTGACATATACATATTGATTGATTTATATTTATTTACATGTATATCATATTATTTTAGCTTTTGATGTATTATATATTGTTTCAATTGAAATCAACACATAATGTTCCTGTATTTTTTGAGTAGTTTCTACTCTACTTCCCTTTAGAATGCTTCTTGCCAAAATAAATAAATGACAAAATGGTTTCCCTGGACAAAGTGCAGATATTCAACAAATGTTTGGCACAGGTAGTAGCTACTTCTGTACTGAGATGAAAGGCATTTTTCATTGTCATTGCAATGTCTAATAAATCATATTTTTACAAGGTCGGCTATATTGCTTTATCGCCGCCATTTATAATTTTATCATAACCTATTGTATTTTTCAAGGTTTGCTTTGCTATATAGATGCCAGTCACTTAATCTTACAGTACTTACAGTATACTTACCAAGCACTAGTAAAATAATGTAACCACGGGTAGGTTTAGTGTATGTATGTTCAGGGTTAGTACCTAATTTTTACCTAGTTATTGTAGTAACTACAATATGTGCATAGTATGTACATGAGGAACAGGACTGTAAGACTGTAAGGACTGAGCTATCCAATTTACAGCAGTAGACTGCATTATTTACATTCATCATATATCAATCAGTCAGTCACTTTTTTTATAGCGCTTTTAACAATACAGATTGTAGCAAAGCACTGAACATTATCAAATAGGAGAACAGAATGATGGTAATGTATAATGACGAGATTAAACTATGTACGTATTTATTAAATGCAAAGACGGTCTCTGTAGTCCAGACGACGATAATCACTAGAAATCAGGTGTCCCCAACTAAGCCAGCAAGAGGTGACAGCGGCAAGGAACCAAAACCCCATCCAGAGAGAATGGGGAAAAAAACTTTGGAAGAAACAGGTTTAGTTGAGGCCAGTTCTCCTCTGGCCGGAGAATAAATATTGTGGCTGTAATGATCACCTGGATGTGCCAGCAAGACTTTGGATGGCACTCCAGTCCTCCATAAACTGTGTGTGTGTGTTTCTGTCTTTTTTCATTCCTCGACTCCATTCCCCATCATGCACCTCTCCTCACAGCTGTTGCTAGTTTGGTTCAATCATTCAATCAGTGCCACCTGTGTATATATACCAGTCTGTTTGTCTGTCTGTCACGGATCATTGTTTATATGTTTTGCCGTCATACCCTGTGTTTTCATTCGTGTTCTTGTTCAAGTGTTCTCTTGTGGATTTATCGTTGCCGACCATTGCTTTTGTTTGGATTTACGCCTTTGTCTCGCCCTTGGACTGAGTTTGTTATTGTTATTGACATACGCTACGTTTCTGGATTATTCTGCTGTCTTCGCCTCTGATGTGTTTGATTAACGGTGATCGACCCTGTCCTGATTCACTTTGAATTGCTAATAAACTGTTGCATAAGAACCCGCACACCTCACGTCCGTATTTGTTACAGTGGCAATGCCACATACTCATCATGCTTTGACTAGTCTCAATTTCTGGTTATTAATTATTGATCAGATAAATTGGCAGTAGATATGCAAGTGTATATGTATTTTTTGTTAGTGAAAGACCTAATATTTGTGTGCTAGCCAAAGTTATAAAATTGCCTTTGTCTATTAAGTGGTCTTTTAGAATTTTAATATCCTAATGTAATGCATGCAAACATCTCGGTTACATATGTAACATCTCGGTTACGTATTGTAACCCTCGTTCCCTGAAGAAGGGAACGGAGACGTCACGTCGGTGACCGACGAATAGGGAATCTCGCTTCGAGATGGCAAATCAACTCTTCGTGTATACAAACACACCAATGAAATTGGCATATGCTGATTAATATCCAGCTGCACCTAATCACAGCGCGAATATAAGTAGGTCAGCGGATTAAGCATTCTTTAGTTTCTGCTGAGGAGCCGAACCGGTGTACACGGCCCCCTAGCGGTGGTACAGATCCATGGTGACGGGACGTGACGTCTCCGTTCCCTTCTTCAGGGAACGAGGGTTACAATATGTAACCGAGACGTTCCCTTTCAGTCGATCACTCCGAGTCACGTCGGTGACCGACGAATAGGGATCCCTATGGAAAACGCCTTAGTAACTGGACCACTGGGACGTCTGAAAAGACGTGCAGAAGCCTGCCTTCCCGTAGGAGGTCTAAGACAGAATATAGCATGAACTTCCAATGCATATGGAATATTGGAGGTGATTGAACCCTCATAGGCAACTGAAAAATGCTGGGGAACATGGTTGATTTTTTTTTTTTTTTCACCATGAATAAACCTAATATACAGTATTTCTCAAGGACAACCCAGGGCTCCCAGCCCTCTAGCCGTTCTCAAGGATACATTGCATCGAGGGCCTGGCGCCTAACGCCCAGGACGAAGCTACACTTTTTGTCGAGTGAGCCTGTACACTGAGGGGGCAGGGCACACCCTGTGCTTGGTAAGCCAGGGTGATAGCATCCACTATCCAGTGGGCTATCCTCTGCTTGGAGACGGCATTCCCCTTCTGCAGTCCACCATGACAGACGAAGAGCTGGTCTGAGGTCCTGAAGCTCTGTGTCCGGTCTACGTAGCATCTGAGTGCTCGGACCGGACACAGCAACAGTAGGGTTGGGTCAGCCTCCTCTGGGGGCAGCGCTTGGAGGTTCACCACCTGATCTCAAAATGGAGTGATAGGAACCTTGGGCACTTAGCCAGGCCGTGGCCTCAGTGTTACCAGGGAATCCTCGGGCCCAAACTCTATGCATGAATCGTCGACCGAAAACGCCTGCAGGTCCCCTACCTTCTTGATGGAGGCCAATACGAGCAGGAGAAGAGTTTTCATTGATAAAAACTTTAACTCGACTGCTGGCAAAGGCTCAAAGGGACCCTCTCTCATTGCCCTATAGCATGAGAGAAAGGTCCCAAGAGGGTACAGTAGGGGGCCGTGGAGGATTTAAGGAACCTGATGATTAGGTCGTGCTTACCCATGGACCTGCCATCGACAAGGTCACATAGATTTTAAGGGTGGAGGGAGACAGCAAGAAGTGAAGCACAATTCTAATTAGGCATCTCCGGGGGTCCTCTCGCTGAGAAGAACACCACTCCACAAACAGGTTCCATTTCAACGCGTAGGCAGCTCTTGTAGAAGGTGCTCTCGCAGAAGGAATCGTGTCAACTACCGCTTGGGGTATGTCACCTAGAACCTCTGCGTCCCGTCCAGGGGACAGACGGGGAGCTTTCACAAATCTGGGCGCGTGTGCCAAAGGGTGCCCCGTCTCTGAGTCAGAAGATCTTTCCTCAGGGGAATTGACCAAGGAGGGGTTGTCACGAGGAGCATGAGTTCAGGGAACCAAGTCCTAGTGGGCCAATAAGGGGGGCTCGTCCTCCCTGAACTTGCACAGGAACTGTGCTAGTAGGCTCACTGGGGGAAACACATACTTGTGTAGGCCCTGTGGCCAGCTGTGTGCCAGGGCTTCTCTGCCTAAGGTTCCCTCGGTCTGAGCGTAAAACAACTGGCAATGAGAGGTTTCTGGGGAGGCGAACAGGTCTACCTGTGCGACTCCGAACTTCTCCCATATCAGCTGAACTGACAGGGGATGGAGTCTCCATTCTCCGGGGAGCGCCGCTCGAGACAGCTTGTTGGCTGTCTGGTTGTAAACACCCAGAATATGAATGGCGTGAAGCAACCTCAGATGCTTCCGACTCCATAGGAGGAGGTGGCAGGCGAGCTACGACATGCGGCGGGATCGTAGACAACCTTGATGTATGCAATGGCCGATGTCTTGTCCGTACGGACCAGCACGTGACAGGCCTGTAGGTGTTCCTTGAGATGACCCAGAGCTAGACATACTGCTAACAGCTCGAGGCAATTGATATGCCAATGCAGATTGGGTTCCGTCCACACCCCTGACACTCAGTGTCTGATATGCCTGACCTTCGAACGCAAACCTCAGGAATGGCCTGTGGCGTGGAAGGATTGAGACATGTAGCATGTAGCTCGGCTCTGAAGCGAAAAGCTAATGAATGCTTAATCCGCTGACCTACTTATACTCGCGCTGCGATTAGGTGCAGCTGGATATTTATCAGCATATGCCAGTTTCATTGGCGTGTTTGTATTCACGCAGAGTTGATTTGCCATCAAGCGAGATTGCATATTCGTTGGTCACCGACGTGACTCGTCATGTCAGTGACTGATGAATAGGAATCTTGCTTCGAGATGACCAATCTACGGAAGCTTTTCGCTTCGGAGCCGAGCTACATGCGACAGATTAACATCCAGCTGCATCTGATTGCAGCGCGAGTATAAATAGGCAGCAGATTAAGCGCTCATTAGTTCTTGGCTGAGGAGCCGAGCCGGTAACACGGCCCCCTAGCGATGGTACAGCCCCATGCTGATTGGACGTGACGTTTCCGTTCCCTTCTTCTTCTTCCCTTCTCTATTCCCCGAATAGGGATCCCTACCAAAACGCCATGGAAGCTGCCCCTACCAGCGTCGTGTGGGAGTCTCCCGAGCCCCTAGTGTTTGGCCTCTAGGCCGGGACTCTAACTGCACTACCTCAGTAATTGGAGCAATGGGATGTCTGGAAAGACGTGCGGAAGTCAGCCTTCCCGTAGGAAGTTAAGCTAGATACACATGTATCATGAACTTTCAATGCATATGGAGAGCCTGACTCTCCTTCCGATGCAGCGATCAACATACGGTCGTCAGGGGGAGTGCCAAAGGTGATATCCGGTACTGTTTTTGGCAGTCCGGACTGCCCCAATGGCAACTCCACCAGTAACGAAGTGTGGACGGCAGGAGGCGCTCCCCAAGTCGAGTCCCTGACTGTCACCGTAAGACCAGATCACAGCAGCGGGATGGGGACTGGGGGAGCCTGGTCCACAACTCCGCGACTGTCATCTTCCCACAACAGGAACATGACTCATCCACAAAGGCTGTCTCAGCATGCTTAATGCCCAGACACATGAGGCAGCGATCGTGACAGTCGCCCGGCGCCATCCAAGAATGAACGGGTGGTACAACATCCTGAAAAGTATGCGTCTTTACAAAGACAACCACCCGTGAGCGATCTCTTTTAGGCGTTGCTCTCTTTAGAACAATGCTGAATCGCACAGGTGAGATGGTCGTCTGCACACAGCAGCGGGTAGTGCAATACTGCTGTGGCAATACACTCGATTGGAACCACCGTTGCTGCAACACCGTGACACCAGCCGCTAATACACTGTCACTCGTCGTAGAACACAGCAGCGGGTAGTGCAATACTGCTGTGGCAATCCACTCGATTGGAACCACCCCTGCTGCAACACCGTGACACCAGCCGCTAATACACTGTCACTCGTCGTAGATGAAGCAGGTCTTCTCAGGAACGGTAACTTCATGTGAAGCTCGGCTCTGAAGCGAAACGCTAACGAGCACTTAATCCGCTGCCTATTTATACTCGCACTGTGATCAAATGCAGTTGGATGTTAATCAGCGCATGCCAATTTCATTGGCGTGTTTTCATACACTCATAGTAGATTGGTCATCTCGAAGGGAGATTCCTATTCGTTGGTCCCCGAATTGACGTCAGAGTGACCGACTGAAAGTGAACTATATGTTTGGTACATATCCTATTTAAATTAAATTTAAATATAAATTACTCCACAAAATCGAGGTTAAGTTCTTTTCCCACAATTTTAACACTATTTAGACCCATCAGGTTACATCTTGTCAGTCTTCTTCAATGGTATGGTAGTTTGGAGACAATGCTGCATGGATGGAAAACATTGTGGAGAAATGGTATAGAGGTTAAATGATTAGGGAGGTGCACAAAGATGAGAAATCACAATCTTGGTAATACAATGTATGTTTTTCTGATCTAGGAAGCCTGACTTCGACTGACCTTTCAGTCTTCTTGAGCACTATTCCAACATACAGTTGTCATGAGAGAGCATAAGGAGGCAACTTGTTTTAGCCTCCAGCTATTTTACTGTCTCACATTAAAACACAGCATTCTGTACAAACTCAGATATTTCGCTGGTGCTTGGAAAGAGTATAAAGTCTGTACACATGCTTCCTGCAGAGACAACACTTAAACATAAAAAATCAATGTTAAGCTTATCATTGGTGTAGTGCACCTGAAGATAAGGTGGCCCTTCGTTTGTGGAATTGATTGGTTAGACAGCAGAATCTGAATGACTCTGCCCACGGATCGCATTACATGCGCTCTGCAACACAGCAGTTTTTGCAGGGTGGTAAAAAGGCCTGACGTCATGCCTGTTGGTGGTATCTAAACCTTTACCTGTAATATTTCCACAGCATTCTAAATAAAACTAGAGAGAGAAATGCTAAAAATGCCCTTTTCGAGGACTCTTTAAGTCTCAGTTAACCTTATTTGCATAAAATAACATATGCCTTTGATCTAGTGGTTTGATGAGAGCTAAAATAATCATCTCATCTGGTGCACTCAGATTAATACTTGGTAACAAACAGTCCCTCTTTACATTTTAAAATATTGTAGTATTCTAGCTGTTCTTTAAAAAGTGCAGCAGTTGGGCTGTGGAAGTAAACATTTATTTTCTCCATAGGGGAATTTGATTTAAAAAAATAAATAAATAAATAAATAGAAACTGCTACAGACAGTGCTTATGTGAGCTATGAGGTTGTTAAAAGGATAGTCACTGCTAAAATGCACACATACAAATCCGCCAGGACTGCTTCCGGTTTTCACAGTTGGCAGAAATCAGAGAAATGTGTTTATCACGTTTGAAATATGGTTATTTGTCATTTAAAAAGACATGGATTCACTACAGGGGGTCTTTATTCACCACCCCAGTCCCCCCCCCCCATACTGTTGCCATACTGTTCGGGATAATGCACATCCGTCGATCCTGTCTGGGTGTACTTACTGGTGCTAATTGCCGTAAATTATCTTTTTACACATAGTCTAAATATTTAAGAACGACAAATACAGGTTTGTTTTTCTGTTGCATATCAGCTAGTTTAACATTAAAGCTTTAAAAACCCACACAAGGTTCTCGCATTGTAGAATCTGACAAATGAACAATAGCGGATGATGAGCGGATGCTGCGCATTAGAAAACAAATGATGGTGTTTAAGTGCCTTTAAAATGCCAGCCCTCTGACAGAGTCTGTGTCATTATGTTAGGAAATATTGTGACATACATCTAAACAATGATTGCAACAAAACAGAAATTAGATACTTTCTTCAGCTACATTCTGAATCAGTTATTTAAACCAAATATTGAAACACAGTCTTCATTTATCACCATATTTAAAATTGTCTGACAGTCCTGCATGAGAAGTTATCATATCAAGAGTCCATTACATGATTTTTTTTGCGAATACTATTTGCATAATCCACATGAGCAGTGAACTGTAAAGTGCAGTACTGGCACAGAGGTGAACTATTTTTCACCATATTTGGATCTTTTGCTGTCACGGGATAAAATAAGAGCCTTTTAGTCATCTTGATTACAGTCACATCTTTTAGCAGACCGCGACACTGCAAGAACAGGCACGTTGTAGCAAATCCGTTCAGTTCAGTCCTTTTATTCCAGCTTTTGCATTTCTGTTAATGCCATAAAATCAATGGACTATAAAATGCTGTTGTAGACCTCCAATGTATTAACTGTTAATTGGGTCCAATAACATAACCAGGGCCAGATTTGGCACAGATGAATAGCTTTGGTGAAATGCTAGTCCAGCCATATTAGCAAGAGGTAGACTTTAAATAGCTTAGGCACAGCTTTCAAAAGCATACGTTAAGAATTTGCCTCAACTTTTCGAGCAGACTTTTGTGCAGATTAAGGCGGATTTTAGTCATAGACTTTCTGCGTCTCTGCTGTTCTAGTATCTGATTAGGTTAATAGCTTTTACTGATTATATTGACTGTGTCTGGATATTACTCATTCATACCCCACAGTCACTGGTGGGTGTTTTCAAAATGATAGAAATTTTTTTTTCCCCAGCTCTTTATTTGGAGTCCCAAAATGATCCTGAGAGAATTCTGTAGGAACTGTGCATCTCAGCTCTGAAGTAATGGATTATAAATGTATAATTCTGAGTAAGGCTATAAATGAACCGCTCAGTCTGATAAAAACATTACATGAATCCACAGAAAATGTCGGACCATATAGAGAGTGTACTTAGGGTAAAATGCTGTTACAGTGTCCATGTAATTTGATTTAAAATACATTAGCCTGTAAAATGCTGGCATTGATAAATCTTTAAATTATGATTACATAGTCACAAAAAAAAAAAAAAAAAAAAAAAGCAACTAGATTACAAATATTCCAATGCAGTTTATCCCATAATCATTAACATTCCAAATAAAACTTTTTCTGTTTTGCAACTTTATAGCACTTCTAATATTGTTTCTACTCTACTTCTCATCAGAACGCTTCTTGCCAAAATAAATAAATGACTAAATGGTTTCTCTGGACAAAGTGCAGATATTCCACAAATGTTTGGCACAGCTTGTAGCTACTACTGTACTGAGATGAAAGGCATTTTTTATCGTCATAGCAATGTCTAATAAATCTTATTTTTACAAGGTTGGCTGTTTTGCTTTTTCCAGCCATTTATAATTTTATCATTACCTATTGTATTTTTCAAGGTTTGCTTTGCTATAGTTGCCAATCACTGACAGCATGTTCTGTATACAGTATCTGAACACATTGGTAACAGTGTCACATTATTTTTTTTTGACATAAGTTTTGTTGAAAAATTAGCTCAACAGGGATTAATTTAAGATTTTACAGGGATTGTGAAAATAATCAGTTTAAGATATTAAACTGTGAGCATGAAACACAATATTTTCTTAAAGACTTTATTGTATAGAACCAGTATAAGACAATATTAAACTAGTCAAACACATAAATGCACACACTTAAACAAAGAGGGAAGAGAGGAAAGAATGAGTTTAGGAGAAAGAAAATGTGAAATTCCATGTTTACAGCATTTTGCAAAATTGCATAGACCTGAACAACCATCAATCCCTTTGCACTGAGTTCCTCAATGAGCTTAAAATGTTATTTTTAATTCACTAGTTTAGCATGAATCTGGAGGTTACTTGCATTGCCTTTTTATTATGGGATTTCCTTTTGTTGTCGTCGTGGCAGAAAGTGGTTGCTGATTGGCTGGAAGTTGAAAGTAGTCATCGAAAAGCCAATGCTTGTCCATTGAGTAAGATGCAGAGTTACAGGCGGGTTGAAGATGCAAGCTTATAACTTAAAAAGTCTCTCAGAGAGAAAATAAACTAAAATAACGGAAAACTAACAAGAATAGAATTAGGCAGCTAAATTCTCAATAAATCTGTTTTTCTTGATACTGTTTCTCTTGTCATAAAACAGGATGAATATGAAATAGTGACTTATTAAAACTACATAACCAGCTCTACCATCCAAGATGTTAAGCCGCACAAAAATTCTGATTTACTGTATAGTCGAGTCATCGTCTGATAAAATAAAACAGGCTACACATACTGTAAGATAATGACAATAGCTGTGATTGCATGTAAAATTAGACCTGGTTTACACTAGTGGGTTTTCGTTTTAAAACATCGTTTTAGAATGAAAACCATCCTCGTTTACACTGCCGTTAAACCTACCTACTTTTTAAACTAAAACAGGGTCTGCAGCATTTTCAAAATTGTCCATTTTCAAGGGTGGACAACGCCAGATTAGTGTAAATGATTAGCAAATAGTTATGCATTTTAAAATGTATACGGGGCCTCAGATCTGCCGATCACTGATATCAACAGCTATACACCTTCTCTTCAAGTCTGAAGTGTCTCAGTGTATACGCATAAAAAAAAATATATATAAAAAAATAATAATAATAATTAAATAAAACAACTGGAGCATTTTTTAGAACACTGTGCAAACGTTGTTCTTACCACATGCAAGCTAATAAAAAATAAAAAAAAATTAAATGACACTATTTAATGTTTTTGACAATATAGCTACATCGTTAATACATGATTGTTTGTCTTTCAACACACCCCATCGTTTTATCAAGGGGCCCCCTGCAGTGCGTGCCCTGCATGCCTGTCTGCTACACCACTGCTCAGAGGCAAGTTTTAGGAATTTAAATTGGTGGTTTTAATGATTTTCTAAAGTTTGTGACATATCCTTTGACCTTGTCAATAAAACACTCTAGTTTGTCAGTAAGATGTTTTTCTTAATTTTTTTCTTGAGCTAAATTGGCTCTCTTTTTTACCTGTGACCAACCCTGCAAGTGCACTGGCATTCATTACTGACTCCACTATAGTCTGAATAACAAACTAATATTGTTGAATTCACACAGGCAATCAGAGGTGATAGGCATGCGGTAACTTAAAGGCTAGTCTGATGTCAGAGAGCTCTGAAATGAGTCACAGGGATTCATTGTTTTTCACGTTGTTATTCTACATGACTGACAACTTCATTCTGAACAGCATGTGATTAAGAGCAATTACCCATCATGCGATTTAATAAGATCAATTCCAATGCATGTCTGCTGGCCCGAATAGATGAAAAATTGCAATGACTGATGTGTCCTACTGGAATTAGTTATTTATTTATTATTATTATTATTATTTAATTATTTATTTATTTTTTTCATTTTACCTTTTCAACTAAAAACATGCAATCAAAAGAAAAAAACAAAACAAACAAAAAAATTCAAATACATTTCTGAGAAATGTGTCATGTCGTTTAAGAGACAACCTCAGCAGAACCACACGTCTCTCTATAATGAGACACAGGCTATGCATTAAAATACTGCACTCTCTCTAATGGTTTATATTAAAGATGAATAAAGATGGGCGCGAGGGCGTTTGGACGCTTGGGTGGTATTGTTTCCACCTCCTCATTACTTTACTATTTTATGGTCAAAGCTGTCAGGTTGTATCTGATTTGAGTGAATAATACACTCTAAATTGAGTGAACAGCTGGGGAGTTTCAAGTTGGTTTTACAAGCTTCCATAACGTACATAATGAAATTTTCAATTTTAATATACTTTGACACTTTCTATTAAATGTTGAAAAAACAATAGCTGGCAATGTAATGGAGTTATAATGGAGGTTTTCAAAATCACGCCATCATGAAACCAAGCAGGGATAACATCAAACAATGAATCTATCCATATGCAATTGTAAATGCAATATGTAACAAAAATAATGTAAAAAATGATTAATTTAAAAGCAAGTACATAGTTAAGGATAGGTGGGTCCCGTTTGCACTCAACTCTAAACATGCCGAGCTTTATTGGATCTTTTGATTCTTACTGATGGTCCGTGGCAATAAAGTGTCACCTTTGAAGTGGGCTACAGTTTATTTTGGCATTAAGGCAGTCAATCTTCTGTAGTTGCCAGACTCTTTGATTTGGTTACATCATTTACCACCTTATCAAACATGTGGGCAGTGGCAGAAGAAATGTTCCATTGCTCTGATGAAATCCATGAAAAGTCCAGTTTCCACAAGCTGCCAATAAAAGCAACACATCATGGTAACTGGTAGATATTAAAGTTGCTTTAAGGAAACTGAGACATTATCTTGGAGGAAAAGTTGGGCAATGAAAATGCAACCAATTTTTCTTGGTTCAAATCAAGTTTGTTGTTGCACATTTCTTCATCAGAGGGTGGGGGAGTGTAAATTAAAAATTTAAATAAAAAATATTATTAATCTGTTCATCTTAACAGAGAAGTTTTTTTTTTTCCATCAGTATTGCAGATCACCAACATATGTTGCATTTGACTTCTTGTTATGAAGCAGACAGACACTGAAGGTAAGTAAAATCAACAATAATGTTTATTTACAACAGATGAGTTCAACACATGGATCAGAGCAATTCAACAGGTGTATAATAAGACTGATGATAGTTTTGGAGAGTGGAGACTTGAATAATGATGATATCCTTTTCCCTTTTCACAGACGGAGACACAGCACAGAGACAAAGTCCAAACACCACACACCACAGACTTGGACGAGCACACTGGAGATGATCCTGGGAGACTGGAGACAGACAACACTGGAAGATCAAAAGGAGAGAGCAGGTAAGTAATACAGGTTGTAAGTTCAGGTAGGACGCTATGGAGTAGCGTGAGTCCACTTCACAGTAACGAGCTTGGACCTGGAGTGCTGTGTGGTGTGTGCTTACAGTATATGTGCAGAGTCATTAGTGCTTGGATCCGTGACAGGTGTGCAGACAGATGATGATGATAATTGGTGAGAGCATGATGGAGTGAGGGTGAAGCCCTGCATGTGCATAACACTTCTAGAGTTCCAACAAGAGACATTTTTGGGAAAAAAAAATTAATTATGTTTTTGCTTAGTTCCTATAAATGGAAGAAATAGCATGTTGAATTAAAGCCTATTGTTCATACAATGATCATAAGTACAGTCCACAAATGTTAAATCCACTCTCGAAAAGAAATACCCTTTAGCATACTTTTTGTAATTTTTATGGAGATACTATATCAAAAGTAATGAATTGTGAACTGATCATAAAAGATTATTGGATACTAATTTTCATGTAATTGCATTTAGTCTAAATGAAAATACATTATAGTTTAAATTATAATAAAACATATCTAAGAAAAAAAAGGGGTGGGGGGTTGTCTCAAATTATGTATTGTGTGTAATGGTTAAAAGTGTAGTGTTAAATTTACTGACAAACATTTACTTTATGTTAAATTAAACATAAAATAAACGTATCATTTGCAGGATGTTTTTCACCCAATGTTTGCCTCTCTCCTGCCATTCCATGTTCACATTTTTTAAATGCAAATCCAAGCATTTCTACACTCGGGTGCTCTGTCACATTCCCAGCCCAAGGATATGGAAGAAAGTTCTATCACCCTGCTTTAATGCTGCTTTTATCTTCAGTGAGCCACAAATAACCTCAGCCTTAACCGATAATGTCTGCACAGTGACACTTGTGTTACATTACCCTCTCAATATCTCCACGCATTGCCATTATCATTTATCTGACTTTTTTCATGCCCTGACTTGATTTAGGCACATTTCTATGGGTTGCAAGCGATGCACGGTTCTCGACTACTATGAAGGCTGGAGTCTCAGTGATTAAAAGTACACACTTTTTTTCATGACGTGGCTCCGCGATCAGTCAATAACAGTACTACATAGAACCACAGCGATGGAAATGCCTCTTGTTGGCCTATCGAAGTGGCGGCATTAATCATGACCAAACGTTTGATATAAATTTCTTATCCTATCCATGGACAACAATTTCTGAGTAATTGGATTCTCCTCAGCAACATATATATCCATCTTTAGAGGTGTGGAGAGCTGAGAGCAATTCATCAGATGCCAATTCTAATCAAAGTGCCTCTTAATCACATTATTTGCTTGCATCTCTGTTTTGTGCTGAGATTAATGCTAAAATGGGATCATCCAGGATTTGATTTCTGTTTTCGGAGCGCACCTTTCTTCCCTTTTTGCAGACTGTCATCATATCGCAGTGTCATAAAACCGTGTGCCGTGTAAACGATGAGAGACGTATAAATGGAACAGAAGAGCGTTGTACCTTTGGGCCAGTAATTATTCCAGTGAGATGTGGAAATCTGGGAGGGACTAAACGGCTGTATTTTTGGGAAGACACATTGAGGGCATGTGAAGGTGGTCTACAGGGCTCCGTCAGGCTGAGATTAGGCTGCTGGGGAGGCACAGATTGCTTTAGGAATAAGCAGCACACACAGCGGGGCGGCAGGAAAGAGAGGCAATGAGTTTCTGAGGCCCTGATAGGTTCTGCCGTTATTATTAATAGCTTTTTTCTGTTTTTGTGGCATGGGGTACAGTACACCACAGCTCTCTTTACACTTTAATGTGTTTTTTTTTTCTTTTTTTCCCAGGTATCTGATTTAGTATTTCTGATCATTCAAAGATGCTGAAATTGTAATCTCAGGCGTTACATTATTTCAGTGACAGTCTGCATTAAATTTGGGCGCTTAGCATCTACATCATGGCTCTTTGCCCTCCCTCTGTTCATTGGTTTATCTGGCTGTTTCAGAGCCTGAGATAATCTGGGACCTCATTTGCTATATTAGACTGAGTACAGAAGAGTCGTGGCAAGAGAAAGTGTAACATCTCCGTTGCCTCCTTCAGGGAACGTGGGTTACGTTCATAACCAAGATGTTACCCTTTCAGTCGAATCACTTCGACGTTACATATGGGAACACCCATGGAACAGGCCACTGTGCTAAGGGCAAGGCTTCCCTGGTATAAAGGGAAATGGCTTTAACCATCCAATGAGCCAACCTCAGTTTGGAGACAGCCCTTTCCCTTTCTGCTGTCTTCAGTAGCATAATCAGAGCTGCTGGAGTTTTCTGAGGCTCTGAGTGCGGTCAGTTTAGCGGCGCGTTCTCAGAGCGCGTACAGGACAAGCAACTCAAGGCTGGGTCCGCCTCCTCCCAGGGCAGAGCTTGCGGGTTCCTACCTGAACACGGAAGACACCGTAGGAACCCTGGGCACAAGCTGTTCGGGTTTTCAGCCAGGCCAAGCTCAAGGCATTCTTCTTAGACAGAGATGGTTTGTGGGCCCCCTACCCTCTTAGTAGAGACCAGCGCAATGAAAGGCGCTTGCCTTCAGCACCTCATACTTTTTATGTCTGTTTTCTGAAGGGCTCGAAGGGAGCTACCGCCAGCCATGTAGGGCGACGGCAAGGTCCCAAGAGGGTATGAGATGTGGTCTCAGGGAACTTTCTTTTTTTTTTTCATCAACCCGACGCGCACCTCTAGGAAACCGAACAATGAGTAGGTGCTTACCGAGGGGCGCGCCCTTCACTGCATTGTGAAATACAGCTGTGACAGCGACATACACTTTGAGAGTAGAAGGGGACAGCCTGTGCTTCAACTTCTCTGAAGGAAAGAAAGCAAAACTGTGATTACTGTGTTACATCTCAGAGGGTACTCTCTTCCGCGAGAGGAGCATCAGTCTATGAACAGACTCATCCTGGAGTGTAAGCCAGCCTCGTAGAGGGGGCTTTTTGCTTAGGAGATGATCTCTATGACAGAGAAGTCTGGATCCCGGGAGCCTCCCTGGATCCTGCGCTGGCGAAGCATCTGCATCTGAGGAGACAAAAAACATTTGGGTCAGATGGGAACCTCTGGGCACTGGGCCCGGAGGTGATCAGAACTTTGTTAAGACTTGCTCTTTCCGTTTACACAGAAGCTCCCGGCCCTCCTCCGGGAGTGGGGATGGAGATGTCATCAATGTCGCCCAAAGAGTAGTCCTCATGTGTTATAGGCCGGTCCCTGAGCAGCAGGCAGCACCCCTCGCCCGTGGCCAGCTCGACGACGAGCTGCCGGTTGGGCATCTGGTGCATCGACAAGGGTAGGAGCCGGATTACTGGGTGCCGCGGGGAGACGCCCTCAGCAACGAGCAGGTGAAGGCTGTGCATTCAGGAACGGGCTGGCCGGCCGAGGCAGGATGTGAGACATCGCCTTGGTCTGCTCCTGAACTGTGGAGAAGTGGAGAACTCCTGGGTCAGAGCAGACGATAACTCACATGGCGCTGACGGAAGATGCGGCTGGTCACAACAGGCGGAGGCACCACGCGGGCACAAGTACACCGCAACCGCGCGCTCCACCTGAGGGATTGCCACATATCCCCTGGCTGCAGGCGAAGAGCCTGGGTGCAAGCGTGGCGATTAAGGGGCTTGCCACGATCTGGTAAGCTCTTTGTGCACCTCTGGGAAGAATGGCACTGGGAGAGAGCACAGCGGGGCTCCTCTCGGGGCACCCCGAAAGACACACTCAGCCCTGTTACAGGGAGAGCGGTCTATTCCAGGAGGACCACGGGACTACGCTCACTGGATATGCAAGATGTCTGGCACACAAGACTTTAAAAAGGCTACCAGCCCGCAGGATTCGCTGACAGCTACCCAGATGAAACGCTGTCAGACGAGAGAGTAGAAAAGCAGGAACTATTGAAATCAGGACTCTTCCTAGATCGTTCTCCAGAACTCGCAAAGGGGGTCTCCTGTAGTAGTTCAGACGGCGAAGGCTCTGAAGCAAAAATCTGCATGTGCACTCCGCTCGTGCCCTCTTATACTCACGCAGTGATGAGGTGCACCTGAGCGCAATCAGTGCACGCCAATGTTCATTGGCATCTTGTAAAAAGCTCAAAGGCAATTGGTCTCTCTGGCGAGTTCCCATATGTAACGTCGAAGTGATTCGACTGAAAGCTTAACAGTCCAATTTCAGTAAAAGAAAAAAAATCCAATCGGCAGCATAAACTAAGCCTTAGAATAGGATCTGAAGGATTATGTGACATTGACGATTTTGTATCATATAAATAAAATTCCTAAAAACCCCTTATGGAAGGAATTAAAATTAAATCAGTAACGTCGCCCGGTAAGGCGCAGCCGGGACCCCACCCTGGAGCCAGGCCTGGGGTTGGGGCTCATATGCGAGCGCCTGGTGGCCGGGTCTTACCCCACGGGGCCCGGCCGGGCTCAGCCCGAAGGAGCGACGTGGGGCCAT
>JAUMHQ010000075.1:1792559-1804154 GCA_032361165.1 Enteromius paludinosus | reverse complement strand
ATTAGGACAGGAACAACCAAATATGGGCAAACAGGAAGGGATACAAAAACGAAACCAAACACAGGAAGTTATGAAAATGAAACCAAACTAAGAATGCAAACATACAGATTCAAAACAGAACTAAAACAGCCAAGAATGTGACAAATGTAGGCCTAATCATTGGCAAATCTCGAAATTTACATCCATTTTATCCATTCACAATTTTTTTGCTATGCCTAAATTCACTTGTAGCATATTAAATACTGATTTAGTTATAGTGTTTTATCTTTAATTTATTTTCATAGATAAAAAGTACTGTATATAATTGTAATATTCACTAATTATCTTTAAATACTAATCAGTTAAACCCTATTTCAGTATGCTTCCTTATATTTATATATATAAAAAAATCTAAAGCTAATCTCACCTCATTAAGTCTTCTGTCTATCATTAATACCTCCTATTCGAGCATCTGTCCTCACCTTGGCTGGTCAAACATAGATTTTGATCAAAACTGAGCAGGGATTTTTGGATTTGAGAAATCGTCTTTTTCATTAAAAAGGAAAGGAGATGTCATGTTTTGAGGTAAAGCCAGCTGTGTGGATATCAGATGGGCTCGTCTGTACTGGTCGTTGCCACTGAGGAGTTGTTAGACTGAGAGCAGCTTTGATGGGCTACAGCATGCCTAACTCAGAGCAGGCTGATTATTGGATTTCCTTCATTGCGGTCTGTGAAAACCCCCCTGGGGCACGGTCACACAGAAAAACACTGGTCTTCACCCACTTTCTCCAGCTCTTTCTCCTTGCTTTCCTCGATGTCTATCCTGAAAACTAATCTATAGACTGCTACGGACCACAACACAACATGCTGCGAACAGTTTTCCCTCAAGAAATCTTCGTCTTCTTTGATGCCAAGTTGTTTCCTGTCCTTTCCTCTTATGTCTGTTCATGCTGACGGTTATTGTATCGCTAGAGGTCACTGGATCACCCTATTATTGGTCATTGTAGGTGTTCCTGCAGCTAAATGAGACATATTGTTGGTAAAAAATAAGATGGTCAGTCCAGTGTTGGTATACTGTATATGTGATGTGATCTGGGAAAACCTGTCAAATGTTGCACCAAGATGTTTTCAGAAAATCCCAAAAATAGGTGAATGTCAATGTTTCTTGCCAAAATTTCATAAAATTTATTATTCTATAACATCTTGTCTATCGTCTATGAAAATATGGCGGAGGGCAGGAAAACAATGTAGTCTGAAGTAGCTGCTCAATTAAACAAGCTTGCTCATCTCAGTTTGCTCTATCTTGGCAAATGTCAGTGCCGTAAAATGATGTTATAATGGACATTTTCACATCCAGAGATGAAAGATCAGATGATGAAGTTACTAACAAAAAGAAGTCTGATGACTGTTATATGCACAAGTGTGCGATAAATTGCACTGCACTCGCTTTTCTGAGGTACACTATCCATACTATCTAAACAAACAAGGAGTGATCAAAAGTTTAGAAACTATGCCCATGATTAAAAATGTAAAACTGTTCTTTTCAGGGCAATGTTAGTCTGTTTGTGTAATGACGCAGTATAGTGCTAAAGCTCTCATAAAACCGGTTAAGTGAAGTGAAACCCTTTAAACCTGTTTTTCTCAAAATTCCGTTCCTGAAAATCAAAGCTGTCAGGCAACGTCTAGGTTACGAACGTAACCCACATTCCCTGAAGGAGGGAACGGAGATGTTACATATGGGAACTCGCCAGAGAGACCAATTGCCTTTGAGCTTTATACAAAAGGCCAATGAATATTGGCGTGCTCTTGATTGCACTCAGGTGCACTTTATCACTGTGTGAGTATAAGAGGGTACGAGCGCTGTGCACATGTAGGTTTTTGCTGTAGAGCCAAGCCGGCATTAGCAAAAACGTCGTGGCAGGTGAAAGTGTAACGTCTCCGTTCCCTCCTTCAGGGAGTTACGTTCGTAACCTGAACGTTACCCTTTCAGTCGAATCACTTCAACGTTACATATGGGAAAACCCACCCATCGTGGCCCCAAGAAACGGGGCCACAAGCTCATTTCAAACCCTCGCTCGCGCTTGATGTGTCATCCGCGCGCAATTCAAGCACTCGCACGCGATCATTCCTGCACTCATTTTCCTCACCTGCTCACGCGAACACTGTTATTTTTGTCAATCGTGGGGTGGGCGGGCTTTGTGTGCTAAAAAGGCACATACATTCATGTACACACGTTCTCCTTTTTTTACCAAATAAATGAAAAGCATGTTGAAATCATTATGTCTTTCCTCTTGCTGTATCAAAATATCACCTCGCTTTCCTCAGAGATGTTCCCAATAATGTGCTTTAAGTCAAGTCAAATTCAGTTTACGCATGATTACATGATATACTGTATCCTAAGTTGTGGATAATTAAGCTATATATACTATGCTGAAGTACATTTCTGGAGTGTTAAAGATTAAAAGAAAAAATAAGAAGAACTGTACAGAACCGAAAACCGTGACCCTAAAACTGTGATACAAACTGAACCGTGGGTTTTGTGAACCGTGCCACCCCTAATCGATTCGATTATGGATATAATTGATGACTGTGGAATATTGAGATTTGTTGCCACACCTACTGGGCGAAGGAGACCCAGAGGAAGCACAGCTGGAGCTACCCCGCTCTAGGTCCGACTGCGGGGCAGGGAGGACTCAGGTGGACTCAGTCAAGGGAAACTCTGAGAAAAAGGCGCACGGATCCCGAGGGAATGGCACAGCAAACCGGCACCAGCCGGACTTCTCGCACACCAGCTGTCTTTAGTGAAGACGTGGGAAGACACGGCCTCTACGCGGAGGTCAAAAAACCTGGTCAAAGGTGTTGGGTGTCGCCCAGCCTACAGCCCTACAGATATCTGCTAGAGAGGCGCCATGAGCCAGAGCATAGGACGAGGCAACACTCCTTGTTGAGTGAGCTCTCAGTCCTAAGGGGCAAGGCTCTTTATGGTACAGATAAGCCAGGGAGATGGCTTCAACCGCCCAATGAGCCAACCATCTCGGGACCCGAACGTGTAACCAACGCTGAAGCGGTCTCATATGAAGCAAGCCCAGCGACGTGACCACGGCTGAAGCTGCCATATGCCCCAGGAGCCTCTGAAAAGTTTGGAGAGGAACCACTGTCTTGTGCCTGAACGTATCTAGGCAGTTCAGCAAGGCCTGCCCGCACTCGCTGCTGAGGCGGGCAGTCATTTCGACCAAGTCCAGCTCCATACCGAGAAAAGAGATCCTCTTCACTGTTTGCTCTTCTCTCGCATGACCTGAAGACCCAGATGGCTGAGGTGCCATAGCACTATGTTCCTGTGCATGCACAACAGACCCCGCGAGTGAGCTATTATCAGCTAGTCGTCGAGATAGTTGAGGATGCGGATGCCTATCTGCCATAAAAGAGAGAGGGCACCCTCCGCGACTTTTGTGAAGACACGGGGAGAGAGGGACAGGTCAAAGGGTAAGACTGTGTACTGATTTGCTCGACTCTCGGACGCAAACCGGAGAAGGGGTCTGTGTAGAGTCAGAATCAAGACATGAAAGTACGCGTCCTTCAGGTCGATGGCTGTGAACCAATCCTGGCTCTGGATGCATGTTAGTATGCGCTTCGCAGTGAGCACTTTGAACGGCAGCCTAAGAAGGCACCGTTAAGAAGGCACAATGAATTAAGGACTGTAAAACCCTGCCCTCATCTTGGCTGGAGGGACAGGCTCGATTGTTAGTTAGTTAGAACTTTATTAATCCCTCTGGAAGATTCCTCTGGGAAATTCAGTTTTTCAAGCAGCAATACACCAACATAGTTTTAAAAACCAGTAATAAATAGATATAAAAAAGTATTAATAAAAACAATCACACAATATAATCAAGTTTATCATCCACCCATATCCCAAGGTACTTGTAGGTGTTGACCACCTCCTCTCCCTCAATTTGAAATGGATGTGGACTGGGTCTAGACCTTCCAAAGTCTATAACCAGTTCCTTAGTCTTTGAGGTGTTCAGCTGTAGGTGGTTTGTATTGCACCATACAACAAACTTCTCCACCAGACCTCTGTATTCCTCTTCTTGATAATCTCTAATACACCCCATGATGGCCGTATCATCAGGAAATTTCTGAACATGACAAAATTCAGAATTATAACAGAAGTCTGAGGTGTAGGGCCTGTTCTAGGCCAAATGTTTTATGGAAAGATTTTCTAATCTCTTGTTCATTGGACTGTAAAAATGCTGGCCAACCAGTAAAATTCATGTTTATTGTCACATGCCCAGAGAAACAGCTGTTACATAAAACTACAACTTTGTGGTGAGTGTTTTGCCTAACGACACTGAATAGCAGAGAATTAATCCAAAACTGTTTTGGGACTGTGTGTGTAGTTGGTGTCCTACCCAGTCTCACGGAACACGTTTATTTCATTATTTTCATGTCCACCACGTTTTTTAAACTAAAAGGCATCTAATTGAAATAAAAAATGTGCTGGACTTAAAAATAATCTGAAATAAACGCTTCCCTAGCACGAATAAATAGATTAAATTAAATTGTGTGACTACATCACAAACTGCCGTGAGACTGGGTTGTGGTGTCACTGGGAAAACAAAAATTGCTTCCTTTTCTGTGACAAGCGAAAGTTGCACAGCCCTTTGTGCAACAACTACTGTCATAGAGTGCATCTGCATTTAGTCTGGTCTGAGCCGATAAATCACAAAATTAAACTTTAATCAAATTCTCAGAATAACATTTAATGAACATGCTACATTAACGCATTTTTCAAAGTACGAATTTGGACATTTTGACTTTAGCGGTTGATTGAAATGCAGCATAAATTAAAGCATGGCCTATCACTGACTAATGATGAACTCCAGTCTTATATCATGAAGACACTGAATTTTCACCTGAATGGTAAAAACTCAGTATTGAGGGTCAAAAAAGAAAGAAAATTGCAGAGGTTGTACAAGTAATGGTTAGAGGGTAGAGTGATTAATTTCTAACTCCGCTGCGCTCTGCGTATACAGCAGCTAATTCTCTTCAGGAGTGAAATGCAAATGAACATCTCAAAAGTGCACAACTCATAAAAAGCTCACCAGTCTATTAGCGTTCAGAATCCAAGAATGAGGTCAAACAATAAAATGAACTCAACAGGGACTTCAGGTCTGTCTGAGTAAAGCATTCCCTGTAATATAAACAGCATTTTTGCAGCATATTCAGAAGACAATTCCCACTGTCTGTGATATGTAGCGCTCAAGGACACATGTGAAACATGTAAATTAGAGGTGGGATTGAGTGCTTTCTGTACTAAGCACTTGCCTTTTATGCCCAGCTTTCAGACATAATACCACTAAGGATTCATTGACGTCATCTTAACATATCATTTCACATTGTGAGATGCTGTGCAATGGGCAGTAAAGCATAATGGGTATAATTCTGGGCTGAGGAAGGTTGTAAATTCAGATTTTTCTGCAGAAACATCACAGCTGTGCATTTGGCAGAGACAGTTCAGTTAATGTTACTCCAGGGCTATGGTGCTTAAGTGTACTTTAAAGATGTGCTCTCTAAGATTGTGTTGATGTTTCTGTTGTAAGGTTTTTCTTTAAACATTATTATTTTTCCATTTACTAATTCCATTTGATGTGCCTGGAGGACTGCTTGCTTGAGCCATACCATTACTTTGAACATTGCTGTTGACTCAACTTCTTTTGTTATGTTGAGTCCAATGTGTATATTATATCTGTAATACTTTTGTTTGGGTGGTTTGTTTTGTTCAGTTGTGCTTTCATGTGTTTGTGTTTGTAAAATGCCTTGGCTAAAGAGCTTTAAAAAGTAAACAGTTTGCGAGTGTAACATAGGAGACAGAGATGTGCGGATCCATGTGCAAATCTTTATTGTTGGTTGGCAGGCAGGGACAAAACAACAATGAACATAGGGTCTAGGTACACACGCAGAGGTTTGGGGCTGGCGGCTGGCAGAGAGTAAACGGTGAAACAGTCCAGGGGTGTATTCCAGAAAGCTTGGTTAATATTTTTTATGAGTGAAATATCTCTGATGTACATTCATATTCATATTCATAATTTTGAGCACTCCAGGGTGATTATGGACATTAAATTACCCTACCCTGGCTTCCTGTTTCACAGAAATATATATAGGGAAAACAGAGCCCAAATTTCCTTAATCATCAACACAATGAGAAAAAACAAATAACATATTTATGATGTGCAGCAAAAGATAATTGAGCTTCACCAATTAATGAATGAAGGAAAAAAAATATGAATTTCCAAACAATATAAAACAATGTTACTAAGCTTCCTGGAAGAAGACGTGTGTCTCTATCATCCTAATATATAGTGAGGAGTAGAGTTTGAGTGGCTGAAGACTCATCAAGGATCACAGCTGGAAAATTGCAGAAAACTGTTGAATCTCATGGTCAGAAAACCTTTAAAAAATTAAGAAAAATGATCTTCTCTCATCCAAAAATCTCCAGCATGTTCAAGCTCTTTCTTACAGAGCAGGCCACACAACATCTTATCCAGGCCCTGGTCATCTCCAGGGTGGACTTCTGCAATGCTCTTCTAGCTGGTCTTCCCTCATGCACAATGAAACCACTACAAATGATTCAGAATGCAGCAGCACGACTGTTTGGTCTTCAACGAGACCAAAAGGGTCCATGTCACACCTCTCTTCATCTCCCTGCTATGGCTCCCAATTGCAGCTCACATCAAATTCAAGACGCTGATGTTTGCATATGGGACAGCCACAGGCTCAGCGCCCGCTTACCTCCACTCTCTACTACTGTACCAATCTACACTCCCTCCAGAACTCTGAGATCCACCAGTGAGCGACGCCTCATTGTACCATCACAAACAATGCAGATTTATTTTCACAGTCACCTTTACTCAGATTTACCAAGGGTGCCAATATTAGTGGAGAGCACTGTAGGTTATTGGTGTTAGTAATACCTCAGGTTACTCCAAGGAGACTCCATTGTAACAATTATATGGTAAAAACATATGGATAAAAGCACATGCTGAATGCCAGCTTGCTATCTGCTTTATTACTATATATACACCTGAATATAATTTTTGACATTGCCCACATGCAAAGGTGGATAATGTATAGAAAATGAATGAATTAATTATTTTGTGATGGTATTTGAAAGTTTGGATTCAAAAAGGCCTCAAAAGACTATCCTAACACCAATGCCACCTCTGAAACAGCCACAAATCAACATTATGTCAATATCATGCAAAGGTAGCTATGCTGTGTGTGACAATGTGTACAGTAGCTGTCAGTAGGTCCTTGGATAAGACCAAGAGTCAAGTGAGCATGCTAGCATGATAAGAGAGCTCTTTCAAGCAGAAAATTGGTACAGATAATAGGAGAAAAGATATGCAGCTCAAAAGGAGATTGAAAACCCACTCAGTCCCATCCTGATGTGGAACATATGTTTTACATATGTAATGAAGACATTTCCAAGAAGACACAATAGTCGCTGCATAGTACAATGACATGCAAAACAGCAGGTGAAGTCTGTGCAAATTAACAGTTATCAGGGCAAGCTGAGAAGCACTAGCTGAAACACAACGGATTAGTGTACTTTAATATGCCCATCATCACAGTGCCAGTAAAATCTCACTTAGATTTGCAACATAGGCTCATTGGAAATATGTGCCTCTAACAACTCAAAAACGCGTACCTACAGTATACACACAAATCTCTGCAGTTCCCAGTTAAAATAAATACTGGAGGCAGTAGAACTTTTTTTCCTTTTGCCACAAAATATGATTTGCAGGCCCACAGTTTTGATTAAGGTGATTTTGGGGCCCTTGAGATGTTTGGACATGCTCTGATATTTGTGCTTTTTTCAGCTACTTAGAACATATTATTGACCAACCTGTATTTTTCTTGTAATGAGCACAAAATGATCTACAATAATATGTGACCACAATGAATTTACATTTTTGCATTTTTTAGAAAAAAAATATTATGCGTGGTTAGTAAATTTTGCTTAATTTGGAAAAAAATACTAGATAAATATTATTCTATGAATTCAAAAAGTTTTAATGCTGTGACATTTTAAAACTGATACTTTTGTACATGTTGTCACATATACAGCTTTGTATGCATGAGTTTTATATTTATTAGGTTTGCTCGGTAGATTACGCATTACAGTGTTACCCTTTCAGTCGAAACACTTCAACGTTACATATGGGATCTCACATGAGAGACCGATTGTCTTCGAGTCACTTGGAAAAGGCCAATGACAATTGGCGTGCAATAATCACTGCCAGGTGCAGCTCATCACAGCGTGTGTATAAGAGGGCACGGCTGGATTGCACATGCAGCTTTTCGCTTTCGGAGCCTCGTCTGATGACATCGAGTCTGCTGGAAGAGAATCTTCGCAAACCATCCAGAGTTCCTGTCCAAGTTCATGCTCTCTCGTCGTTGCAGCATTTGAAAGATCATCTGGGCAGCTGTAAACGGACCCGCGAGACATGTAGCCTTTTTCAAAGCGTGAGACCTCGCCACTGAGTGCATGCAGTGCTGTGAGAGATCTCCCCTGGGCAACCGGGCGTCAAAAAAGAGCAATTTCCTTGCAGTCTCATAGCCATTCTCCAGAATGTCTATGCGGCCGTGCGTTGCTGAGTGTGGAAGTTTCCTCACTTCCTCAGATGGGCACGATCGCTGTCTCTCATGCTTGGGTCGGGAGCATGCTGAAGCAGCACTCGTGGATGACTCCTGCGCTCCCTGCGGGTGCATGACCCACCTCTTGGTAAGTTGAGCCGTAAAGGCTTAACCTCTGCCACTGTGAAGCGCGTGGGCGACCTCAAGGTGACAGTCCAGAATGCTGCGCAGAGCACCGCTTGGCAGGCATCTGCCAGAACCAGTGGTCCTGTCGAGGTGTTTCCCGAGGATTGCGCTCCCCCAAATGCCACTGGGCCCAGCGTATCCTTTGGTGCACCCGAGGATGTAGAGATGTCTTCTGCTGCATCAGAGGGAGAGTTGGGCGGCGGAGCCGGCTCGGGACAGGGGCCGTCCGAGGCAATAGGTCTGGAGGTGCCACGTGCGCCTTCGACCGACCAGTCTCGGCTGGATAATTGGTTCTTGGGTGGTCGGACTGTGGCACCGCCGTGGCCCCCCTCAGTTCCTTTTTTCCCGGAGGTGCATGAGGAGCTGACCAAGTTGTGGTAAGCCCCGTGCTCGTCACACCTGGCCACACTGCAAGTGTTCCAGGCCAAATCGCTGAAACAACTGCACAAGGTTGGATTTGATCTAGGGGTCATGCAGGAACTCCGTGCTGCTTCCGACTTCGCTCTCTGGATGACGAAGGTTGCCACACATGCCCTAGGTCAAGTGATGTCCAATGCTAATGGCTCAGGATCGCCACCTCTGGCTCAACCTGACTGAGATGGCTGATGTTGACAAAGTTCGCTTTCTCGACGCACCCATCTTACAGGTTGGCCTCTTCGGCGACACTGTTGAGGACTTTGCCCAGAAGTTCTCGACAGTCCAGCAGCAGGCTGAGGCCATCAGCCATGTGCTGCCGTGTAGGGAGACTGCCAAACTCACCAGCCCATCGCCGAGGACGTCCCCCTGCGGCAACCAAACCAGCACCACCTGCTCTGTTCCCGGGCCGAAGCGCATAATGCGAGGCTGGCTGCCAGCCGTAGAGCCACCGGGAGGTCCGGGACGTTGCCCGCTCCTCAGGGCCCGGCCAAGAACACTCGCAAGCAACAAGAGCGCCCCTGAGACAGGCAGTCCAGAGGTGGTGGAATCAGCTCTTCGGGGATGATGACATCTGTCCCCCTTCCCCCGGCGGACGGCCGGGGGCGGCAGTAACATTGGTGCTTCCAACTGCCATCGGCCCTCGGGCTGACGGTACCCAAATTGTCAAAGAAAGAGCAAATTTTCACCTCTCTCGTCCCAGTGCCCCGGGGAACCCATCTGACCATTCTGTTTTCTCCTTAGATGCGGACCCGGAGCCCTGGATCGCCAGCGCGGGATCCAGTGGAGAAGGTAAGGGCTGCTCAGAGCAGTCAGACCCGCCCCCAGGACGTACATCCTTCTGGGGCCGGTCTCCTCCCTGGTCTCCCGCCAGGCTGCCCCACTGCGGACATGGCTGTTACTGTGCCCTTGATACCCCTAGTGCAGTGGTTGATACGGTCGGTACACCTCGGCTTTGCGATTCAGTTCGCCAGGCATTCGCCCAGGTACAGAGGCATTCTGTTTTCTCATGTTCACCCCGAGACAGATGCAGCTGTCCTCCGTGTGGACCTTGCTCTCCTACTGGCGAAGGAAGCAATCGAGCCTGTTTCTCTAGCCGAGTTGAAGTCGGGGCTTTACAGCCCTTACTTCATCGTGCCTGAACAGAACGGTGGGTTGAGACCCCTCCTGGATCTGTGAGCCCTGAACTGGTCTCTACTCAGGCTGCTGTTAAGAGTGCTCATGCCGATCATCCGGCCCCAGGTTGGGTCCACATCCATCGACCTGAAGTTCGCATATTGCCACATTTCGCTTCTACCTTGCCTCAGCCTCCTTCGGTGGTTTGGGCTCGAGGGTCGAGCGTAGCAGCACTGCGTTCTCCTGTCTGGCCTGTCCCTGTCCCCCCGGGTCTTTACCAGGCTTTCGGAGGAATCTCTGTCTGCCTCAGGGCAGATAGACATTCGCATCCCCAACTGCCTCAACGACTGGCTTGTAGTAGCTTACTTGCAGGAGTTGTTGCGTCAGCCCAACAGTCCGTCAGGTTGGTCTATCCTTCCGCCGCACGTCGCAACTCGCCTGCTATCTGCTCCTGTGGAGTCAGATGCGGTGGAGATCGCGGCGCGCTGTTCAGGTTCCAGGGACACTCAGACGGTTTCTCCGGTAATCCACCGACCCTGGAGTACAGGGACTCCACCCCCATGTTGTCCAGCTGAGCTGGAGTCACCTCGGCGAGGCCAGGATACACTTCTTCGCCTCCCCCGGGTCCTCCCCTTGCCACCTGCTTTTTTCCCTGTCCGAGGCGCCCCTCGGCAGGAACACACTGGCACTCAGCTGGTCTCCGTGGCTCAAGTACCCCTTTTTCGCAGTGAGCCTCCTTGCACAGACTCTGTGCAAGTTCAAGGAGGTCGAGGAGCAACTTCTGATGGGTGCGCCTTGTTGGCCCTCCCGAACAGGGGGTTCCCAACCTCATGCTCCTCGTGGCAGAGGGTCAGGGAACTTCAAGCCTTCTCTGTCGATGAAGAGTGCCTAGAATTTGGTCTGGCTGACTCTCACGTAACACTGAGACCTCGGCCCAAGCCCAAGGTTCCTACCACACCTTTCCGAAGTCAGGTAGTGAACCCAGCCTTACAGTTGCTGTGTCCTGTACGCGCCTTGCACCTCTACACTGACCGCACACGGAGCTTCAGACGCTACAAGCAGCTCTTTGTCTGCTTTGGAGGACAGCAGAAAGGGAATGCTGTCTCCATTCAAAGGCTGGCCCATTGGGTGGTGGAAGCCATCTCCCTGTCCTATTAATACCAGAGAGAGCGTTGCCCCTTAGGTCTGAGTGGTCTTTTAATAAGAGGCTTAATAACCGCCAGTTTGAATGATTTAGGGACGTGGCCTAAAGATAACGACGAGTTG
>JAUMHQ010000075.1:1757398-1767696 GCA_032361165.1 Enteromius paludinosus | reverse complement strand
CGTCCCGTTCTCCCATTGGACGTTGGTACATCGTTTTCAGAGCCGTCACGCATGAGAGCGTTCCCCTAGCGTCTTCTTGACGCAGTGGAGTTCCCGGAAAAGCTCGGAGAAGATTGCTGGAAAATATGACATATATAAAATGTTTGTCTATAGCTTACTGCAGTACTAGCCGTGGTTCAGCTGCGCGCAGCAAATGCTGCCAGTGTGAAAACCCAAACGTTGCGCATTTAAAATGGTTTTAAGTTGTTCGTCCATCACGTGACAGCCCCATAACGTTAACCCAAGCAGCTTGGGGCGGAAACAGAATTGATTCGTTCGTCTCTCGAGTCTTCGGGTTTGTCGAGTTGTTCGTTCATCACTTGGCTGCCCCATAAGCTTCACCTATAAAGCCTGAACGAATCGTTCAAGAACGACACATCACTAGTTTTGAGGATTTCTGACCATTGCCTGATGCGCTTAATAAACAGAAAATGCCAATTTTAATTAAAAGGATAGTTTAATGCCTAAAGTAGGCTAAGTACCGAAATATCGCGGTTCACGTGGGTGAACCGAACCAAACAGGGCGAACCGAACGGTTCGATAAAGAACCGAAAACCGTTCCATCCCTAATATATATATATATATATATATATATATGGCCAGTTCATGCAGTGAATCATTTTATTCAGCATGAAATAAATTTCTTAAAATTGACAGTAAAAACACTTAATGTTACAAAAAATTCTTCAAAGAATGAATAAATAATTAAATATATATGATTGATTTCTGAAGGATCATGTGACTGAAGTAATGATGCTGAAAGTTTCCTTTGCATCACATACAAAAATAAATAAATTTGAGCATATTTAATTAATTAATTTAATTTTGATCAAATAAACGCAGCCTTGGTAAGCATATTCCCTTCTTTCTGTAACCATTGTAATGCTGGTGTGTGGTGATGAAGAGAGTCGAATACTTCTGAGGCAGAGAAAAGCTTCAAAGAACATTTAATGAACCACGGAGAGTGCTGAACAAAGTAACAAGATGAACCACATACACGAAGAACATTACATCCATGACATTCAATGACTGACAAAGAAAGAGGACTTGGGGTAGAGGTCTGCATTCCTGCGGCTTTACTCTGGGAGCCGCGGGACCCGACCAGACTTCTTACGGCGTTGTAATAAATTTCCAAATAAAACGCGGAAGCGGTCGGTAACTTTGGTGTAATTTGAACAGGAGCGGGCGGTCTAACAATATAGTGTTACCGATGTTTTTCTGGAACAGCATATCTGTGATTTTCTCATTCTTATTGAGCACCGGTACAGCCAGTGCTCACGACTGTTAAACATGCTGAGCACATGGACAAGTGTATTTGCGCATACATTTTTTTTGCACAGTCTATGCACGCATCAGAGCGGGCTTTACCAACATGAGCAAAGTGAAGATGTGCTTGAAGGACGTTCAGCTTGCATTAGAAAACGGTCGGTTTAATGTTAGGAAACCGACATCACGCAAGTCTAATGTATGGGAGTCTTTTTCATGCATCATAGACGCAAATGGGGAAAAAAATACCCTTTGCTCAATGTGATAAATATAGGCTACAATGTTGTACATACATTTGTTTTTGTTTATTTTATTTTTGCAACACATTTTCCATGATGACAGATAAATGTTAAAAGCATCTTAACAAGACAAATAAAAATAGATTAAATTATTGCACAACCTACAGTTTTGTCTGTTGTCTCTCTCTTTTGGTAGTACCCACTTTAAATGTGAGATTTTGGAAACCAGATCTAAATTTAGCGGGAACGGTCAGGTCGGGTAGAAAATTATTCTAAGCGGGCTGCTGGTGAACAAAGACTGAATATACAGCAGGAGCAGTCGGGTGCGGAATAAAACCTCGCGGGAGCGGGCCTTAAAAATACGATCCCGCGCAGACCTCTAACTTGGGTCATGGAATAAATACTAGTCACAATCAAGACTAAACACAAGACACCTGGAACAAAAAGCTGGCAGTGGATCAACACTAATGGCAAGGGCGGTGTTACAGATTAGGCAAAGACATGAGGGAACAGGTATGTAAACAAACAGAGAAAGCATGGACAGGGAAAGCGTGCATACAGGGAACGCCCATGACGTTACAGAGCCCTCCACCAGATGCGAGGGCAACAACAAGGGGGGCGGTAGAGACAACTGGGCGGAGCGGACAGAGTAACTCCCCACCAGGGTGGATCCGACAGAGGGGACGCCTCCCTCGGCTGAAAAGACAGTGGAGACTCTCTGCGGAGACAGTCTGCGGAACAGACAGCAGAGATGCCTTTCAAGCCGGAGCATGCGGGAGAGAAACCCTCCAGGGCAGAGCAGGCGGTGGCGAGGCCCACCTGGGAGGCGCAGAGAGAGGGAATGCCCTCCAGGGTGGCGCTGACGGAGGAGACGCCTTCCTGGGCCGACCAGACAGCGATGACGTCCTCCATGGCGGAGAAGCCCACCTAGGTATACCAGGCAACAAGGATGCCCTTCGGGTCGATCAGACAGCGAAGAGGCCCTCCTGGGCCGGCCGGACAGCAAAGAGGCTCTCCTGGGCGGATCAGGAAGCTGAACTGGCCGAGTTCTCACCTGCCACCGTCTCGGGTTAAATGGTCCCGACAGCCGGGGCATGTCCGGGAGGAAGTTCAGCAGCCTCTGGGCCTGATTCAAGGCAGAGCGAAAGTTCAATGGCCCCCTTGGCCAACTCAGGGAAGGAAATAAGTTCACTGACGGTCTCCGTGGCTAGTTCAGGTCCAAACGAATGGTCAACGACGGCCTCCATGGTCGATTCAGGGCCAGGTGAAAGTTCAAAAACAGCCCCGGTTGACCGACTCGGAGGTTGTGCAGTCACCAGCGGAGCTCCTAGAGAATCCACGACCGAAGTCGACATCTCCAGGGGTTGTGCAGCCACCAGCGGAGACCCTAGAGAATCCACGACCAAGTGGATTGCAGCCACTGGCAGGTTCTCCATGGTCAGGACCAGGCTAGACAGTTCAGGTGGCCCGGGCCACGGCAGATCAGGAAGGCTGACAGGCTCTGGTGCATCGAGCCACGGCAGATCACAGTCATGGATGGGCTCTGACTGAAACCCCTATTGGTGCACACTGGTAACTGCAACGATTTCTGACAGCTGTGAAACCGGAACCGACATGGTATAACACGGCACCTCAGACCGCGATACGGGGCTAGGCCCCGTTACTGGCGGGCAAGGAACTGCAAGGATTTGTGACAACTCTCCTGGCTGTGACACCGGAACCGACAGGGTATAACACAGCTCCTCGGGCACTGATACGGGGCTGGGACCCGTTACTGTCGGGCTGGGAACATGAAACAGTATAAGCTGTTTTGGTGGAAGGGAAAAAAAAGACTGGATTGGGCCACTGGCCAGTGCGAGCGAGGCAGAGCTGATAGCCTCACACCTGGAACACAGAGGACGAAACCATGCCACTCTTTCCACTGTTGGGCCAGTAGCCTCGCGACACTTGTGTAAAACCTGCACTAAATACGCCTTCACTTGACCATGTGACACATACAATGTTATGAGAGCGAGAATGAGATGAATTAAATAAATCGATCTACACATAAATATTAGAAGCTGTCCTTTAGTATTAATTTACAAACCTTTACACAACACATGGATAATAACTGACCACGAACAGAAAATAGAGCTGACTTGTAGCATTTTTATATGTTAATATCTTGTGTCTTGCTGTTTTTTGAACAATAAAAATTTCGGCTAAAAGTGCGTTGTATTACTGAAGCATTACTGAACATGTACCGAGTAAAATATTACTGAAACTTGATTAGTAATGCCTTACACTATTGTGTTACAGCAAAACGTAATATATCACTCTAATGTATTACTTTTGTTACTCCCAACACTGGTTATGAGAGTCCAGGTTGCTCTGATAGTGGCCTTCAGCTTTCCTGCATTGTTGGGTCTGGCATATCGCATCTTCCTCTTCACAAGGTCAGACGAGTTTGCTGGCTAATTAAAAACAGATACCATGGTCCTTAAACCAGGTATTGATTGCTTTGGCACTGTGTGCAGGTGCCAAATCCTGTTGGAAAATGAAATCTTCTCCATATAGTTGGTCAGCTGCAGGAAGCATGCTCTAACACGTCCTGGTATACAGCTGAGCTGACATTGGACCTCAGAAAACACAGTGGAACAACACCAACAGATGACTTGGCACCCCACACTATTACTAACTGTGGAAACTTTACACTGGACCTCAAGCAATGTGGACTCTGTGCCTCTCCTATGGGACCCTGATATCCAAAGGAAATGCAAAATTTACTTTTACCAGATAACATAATTTTGGACCACTCAGTGTCACGTCTGGTTCGGAGAGAAGGAGAGCGCTGGACACGTAGACTTCAATAATATACTTCTTTTAATGAACGATCCAATAAACTTACAAAACAAACATGATGAACCTAAACATAAATGTTGACGGACAAACTAGAACTCAAAAGACAGGGGTTTTATACAAGGGAGACTAATCACTAGACAAGACACAGCTGGGGAAACACAGGTGGACGGGAATCAACTAACAATTACATATAACACAGGAAACACCATATAAGGGCAAACAGGAACTAGGACGAGGGAGACTAGACACAATGAAAATGAAACTAAACTAATAAAACAAAAACACAGACTATACACGGAACTGAACAGACATAAATGTTACACTCAGCAGCAGTCCAGTCCTTTTTGTCTTTAGCCCAGGCGAGATGCTTCTGACGCTGTCTGTTGTTCAAGAGTGGCCTTTTCACAATATTCAAATTTTCTGAGATACTGAATTTGGGGTTTTCATTAGATGTCAGTTACAATATTCAAAATTAAAAGAAATAAACACTTAAAATATATCAGCCTGTGTGGAATGAATGTATACATTATACAAGTTTCACTTCTTGAGTAGAGTTAGTGAAATAAATCAACTTTTTGAAGATATTCTAATTAAATGACCAGCACTTGTATATAAAAACATTAAAACTAGCTTAAAAAAAAACTACATTCACTACAGAAATATTCTTTATTTTGCTCAAAGGTCATTTCAGATACTGCTGTACATTAGAAGATGGTTGATGTCAGATGAAGCTTGAAGAAGTGCTTGAAATGATAAAGGTTTGTTTTTAGTTTACTTGATTTATTCAAACTGTTCATAATAATAAAGGAGGAACTACATTTATCAACTTCATGTCAGATGTGACGATAAAGGTCTTTTGTCAGTCCCCACAGGATAATGTAATCGACCAATCAGAATCAGCTATTCCATTCAGTAATTTGCAATACTATTGATTGCCAAAGAAATCAATCCCTGAAACTTGCCTTACACTGTTAGCTACTACTGTTATTTTAGTAATATGCAATTTCTAAGTGATTGGTGAGAATGGCAATTGCCAAGAACTTGCAAGAACATTGTAATAAACGCAGATGTTATTGGAAATGGCAGTGAAAGTTTGCTGCTTTGTCAGGATTAACCCAAAGAGGCAAAATCCAGGGTCAACAGCAGAGACCTTTTAACCGTGTCACTGTAGAACGTCTCATCTATTTTTGAGACTTTATCAATTTTAATGAATTCATTCAAGACTGCTTCAGGTGTCTGAAACATTTAAAAGCCAAAACAAAGCCTTGACCCCCATTTGTGTTTTTTATGGATAGAGAGAGGAATACACCTGCCAATGGAACTGAATTTCTCATGAAAGGTTTTCTATGATTTCTGTTCTGATGAAATGTTAAGGTTTTGAGACCAGATTATAAACTAAAATCTTAATGTGTGACGGGATTCGTGACATACTGACGCACACTTAACAAGAAGAGGGATTGCTGTTGAACGGATCAGATAAAATATGACAAGTTCATTTTTTATTTTTTTTTCAAACATTTTGGTGAATCATACGCATGTTTTCTCTGCAAGCGGCGCATTGTAAAAAGTAAATAGCAGAAAAATTAGGAAAGCCAAGCTTTGAAGTTTATTAATGTGGTTTCTTTTGCCAAGGTCTGTTTTGACAGACTCACTCATTTTTTGCTTTAATAAATAAAATAATTAATACATTTTTCATTAATGCTCAAAAGAAAAGCATGTTTTCTGTTCCGACTGTTTCATGTTGTTTTGTCAATTTGTTGTTTTATCTGTTCTTCTAAAATGATCAGCTCTAAAATACTCTTGTAATAATCATCATCAATAATCATCATTATTATTATTATTATTATCATATGAAAACTCTTTTGTCTTTTATTATGCAAATTTGCTTAAGGCCCCAAAAATGCTAGAGCCAGTTCTAAACTGAGACAATACATTTTCAATACCGAATACTGAATATTATCTTATTTCTAAAACAATGCAGTTTTAAAATAGCGTGCTGCTTACATAGACAACATTTTAAAGGATCATAAGCAAAATGTGTGGTATCACATTTAAATGATACTAGGTTATTAACTAATACGTAATTGCAAGGTGTTTTTATTTATTCATTTTTTATTTATTTATATACATCTACTTATATACATATCCGTGGCCACTTACACACTAAACTCGGTTGTCAGTTCATCTTTTTGTGCTTAATCCTGGTCTGTACACACACAGTTTAGTAATTTACGGGAGTGACAACCGCATGATGATGTCATGGAACTTCTGCCAAAAACTGTGTCCTCCCAGATGGCTAGATTTTAGGCTAGTCGGCAGAGAGAGGTTTTTGGATCCAGTCTGTCTCCCTCCACCTTAGCTGCTCCCAAAACTCGCTAGACAGTACGTGTCAGTCATCACAGATGATGGAGTGAGTCTTGTTACATACACTCATGGAAGGATTATTCCCTTTCAATCAGTCACTATGACGTTACGTAATTGACTGACGTCATGGGATCCCACCTGGGAGGCCAGTCGACTCTTTAGAGAAAACGCCAATGAGAATTGTCCAGTTGCTTTTGCATGCCCAGCCATTCTCCCGTACATACGGGTCCATAAGATTGTGGCATGCAAACCACCATTAGCTTTATGAAGAAAGAAGTTACCACAGGAACATTGCATTGGTTAGTGGCTTGGCAGACCGCAGGATTATACGATTAGGAATAATCCGCCGGGCGGGTCCCCACAGACTCCTGATCCCTCAAGCAAGCCCTGTAGAGCTTCAAAATGCAGGTGCCGGTTTGTCCTGTGGCAATCCCCAAGCGTCTCATTTGTTGTTTCGGAAGAAGCTGAAATGTCTGTTGCAACATCAGAGGAGGGGCTTTCGTCAGCTTCAACTGAAGAGGAAAGAATCCGATGACAAACTGGCGGACTCTTTCCTCCGGGGTGATGAAAGCACCGGGCTGGAGGTGGATTTCCCACCATCCCCTGAGCATTCAAGATGGGACGATTGGTCTCTGAGGTCCGCGCATGCCTGCAAAAAGCTGCTGCCTGGACGTTGTGACATGGTGCTTCGGCTCTCTCAGGATGGGCATTTTCCGGAGTGTTGCCTCCTCTTTAGCCCCTGCCAGGCTGGGGCGCCATGTGCATCGGCAGGCAGCCTCGGAGTTCTGGACAACTTGCCTGCCATCTCCCCAGTGAACCTCCTTCCATGAAACCCGTGCAAGATCAGAGAGCACCAGCAGCAGTTTCTGTCAACAGCCCAGCCTGAAAAATTCTACTGAGGAAGGACCTTCTTCTCAGGTTATAGGCAATAATTGGCACCCGTGTCCCGATCCTGGAGCCTGCACATCTGGCTTGTACTCGGGACTCTTCCTTCAGAAGCTGAAATGGAGGCTGTACCCTTCCACTTTGAAAGTCTTGTCGCTGCTATCGCAGGTGTATTGTGACTCAGTCGATAGGCTTTCCCTGGGAAGACACCATCAGGTTTCTCAAAGATGTTTCTCAAAGAGATGGTTGAACCCAATCAGACCACACCTAATCCCTACCGGGGACTTCTCCGTCCGATGGACAACGGAGAGCTCCCCTTGAGTGTGAGTCTCAGTTGAGCTGAATTTTGTCTCTAAAGGACTTTGCTCCTGGTCATGCTCACCTTCAGGAAAGGGATGGGAGACCTGCTTGCATTCTTAGTCAGCATTTTGTTCCCAGACCTGGTTATGTGCCCGAAGTTCCCACCACCCCCTTCTGGGGTCATGTGGTGAACTTGCAAGCACTGCCTTCGGAGGAGGCAAACCCGACCATTGAGTTGCGATGTCCCGTATACACCTCGCGCCTCTACGTGGAACGCATCCAGAGCTTTCAGGAGCTCCAAGCAACTCTTTGTTTGCACTGGAAGTCAGCAGAAGGGTAATTGTGTCCCCAAACCCAGGTTTGCCTCCTTTGGTGGTTGATGCCATCACCTTGGCACTACTGGCCCAAGGTGAGCCATGCCCCCTAGGGGGGAGAGCCCTCTCCACCGGAGTGTTTCGTCCATTTCGGGCATCCTGCTGTGCTGCAGGGCGCAATCTCTGGCAGTCGGGGCATTATGGATGGTTACGTTCGAACTTCCATTTGGGCTTACATCCAAAGATCAGAGTCAGTTGGCCTCCCAGGCAGGATCCCATGATTTCAGTTGGATTACATACGTAACCGAGATGTTTAGGCAATTCACTCCTGCAATATGTACATAATTAGTCTTTAAAACATGGTTAAAGTGTAGTGCATGATGTACATGACAGGAATTTATGGTATTTAGCATAGCAACATGCTAGTGTCAGTCTTTTTTTTTGTAAAAAAAACTGTTGTAAAAAACTGTCATGGTTTGACAGTATAGCGGTCAAGCACAGTGAACAAGATATACTGTATTATCCCCTAAGGAGAGAGGACCCTGGCATGCAGAGCCGGGACATCTAGGTTGTAAAACCTGGTGGAAGTGGACGGCGAAAACCAGCCGGCCGCCTCACAAATTTCTGACAAGGGGATTCTGCTAGATCACGCCCAGGATAAGGCAGTGGATCTAGTTGAATGAGCTTTTACTCCTATAGGGCATTTCTGGCCCAGTGAAGAACATGCCAGTCGGATAGCGTCCACAACCCAGTCTCCTGGCTGTATCTGCTAGAGGATAGTTTTTAGAGTTATCATTCTGAAGCGCCATATTTTTAGAGCGCGATTCAGACGCCTCAGGTCGAGTATAGGTCTCAAACCGCCATCTCGTTTGGGGACCAGGAAATTCTGGCTGTAATGCCCTTTTTCTCTTTCTAAGGGGGGAACCACTTGGATCGCCCCCCTTAAGAGAAGCACTTGCACTTCTGCGCGCAGCACAGGAGCTGTGTTGCTCGCAACTAAAGTGTGGACGACGCCGGTGAAGGGCGTTGGCCGAAACGCAAACTGAAGGGTGTAACCGTGTTTTATTATCCCCAGCATTCTGCCGTAGGGATAAAGGGTTTATTATGGCCGGTGTTTTGTCGATGTGTCGCATATAACCTGTGACATTTTGTGCTTGAGTGAAACTGCTCTTTATGTGATTTTGTCTGGTCACCTTTACAAAGGCGTGCTGTGTGGGCGCTTTTACGGACCCTGAGTAAACAGCATTTACAGTACATGTCATGGCCGGAACTCGGCGGTTCGGAGGACTTTGAGGACAGAGCAGCTTGTGGGGTGGTCCGGCTTTGGCGAGAACGTTGCCCGCTCTCTTCCTCGGATTAGGAAGGCACTGGAGGCTTAGGATCCCTGCAGGCTGCAGGTCCCTGCCTTTGCGGGATGGGGAAGCGCCAATTAGCAGATCTGGAAAGGCTCCAGTGCGGCTCCTGTTTCGTCTGCTGCGGTGGGGGAGGGATAGATGACTGTCTGGGCTGCTGAGGCAGCGGCCTGGGGCGGCTGACTGAAACAGACAGCGTAGCTCTCTTCAGCAAAAAGTGCTGCATGGCTTGCGAAGCCTTTTGCGCCTCCGTGAACCTCTCTGCAAACTCTTCCACCGAAGGACCAAACAGTCCGCTCGGCAAGATCGGCGCGTCCAGGAAAGGGATCTTGTCGGCCACCTTTCTCTTGGTGAGGTTCAGCCACTAGTGCCTCTCGAGCACGACGAGTCAAATTAGGCCAAATCAGTTTAAATGTGTGATAGTGAGCACTTCTGCTTTGCTTAGATAATCCATCCCACCTCACAGGCGTGCCACATCAAGATGCTGATCTGACATTATGAGTAGTGCACAGGTGTACCTATACTGCCCACAATAAAAGGCAACCCTGGAATGTGCAGTTTTTTGCTTTACTGGGGGTCTGGGGACTCCGAACCGGTCAGTATCTGGTGTGAACACCATTAGCCTCATGCAGTGCAACACATCTTCTTCGCATAGAGTTTATCAGATTGTCAATTGTGGCCTGTGGAATGTTGGTCCA
>JAUMHQ010000075.1:1728363-1739161 GCA_032361165.1 Enteromius paludinosus | reverse complement strand
AGGACAACCACCTAGTAGTGCATTACAATAGTCCAGTCTAGAGGTCATGAATGCATGAACTAGCTTTTCTGCATCAGCAATTGCTTCGCAATATTTCTAAGATGGAAGAATGCTGTTTTTGTAACATGAGAAATATGACTTTTAAAAAAGACAAGATGCTGTCTAATATAACACCCAGACTTTTGACTGTAGTGGAAGTAACAGGGCATCCGTCTAGTTGTAAATTGTAAGTGAAAAGATTTTGTGTATTGTTTCTTGGTCCAATAAGTAATATCTCTGCCTTATCTGAGTTTAATAGCAGAAAATTATTCATCATCCTATATTTTAAATTTTTAACACACTCTGTTAACTTCGATAATTTAGCCATTTCATCTAGTGTGGGGATCTTTAGTTGAATATTATCAGCATAACAATGAAAATGAATCCCGTGTTTTCTAATAATATTACCAAGAAGCAGCATGTATATTGAAAATAGTAGAGGACCTAGTACAGATCCTTGTGGCACTCCATACTTTACTGGTGATAACTGCGATGACTCCATATTTAAATAAACAAAGTGGTTACCACTGTTACAAGGGAAAAGACAAAAAGATCCACTCTGGGTCTCAAAATCCTTGGCCGACGAAAAAGTAAACCTCTTCGAATTATGGGATCCTCCAAAAAAGGACAAGCCATTCTCGTAACTTTCTTCTTTGTTTGTGTCCGAAATGTGGGCATTGAATGACAAAGGCTAAGGCGAGAAATACCATTTTAAAAAGGGGAGGAGACCATCAGAAACTAAAGAGTTTAGAGAATAAAACACCACACTTCAGAAAGATCAATATGAATATTTGAAGAGCCACAAATACTATATAATCACTTTGTAGCAAACTTTCAAAGATAACTTTTGTTTCTCAAATCAATTGCCAATTACCTTCTAACGCATTGTACAGTATGAATTCTCTTGACTGTGATTGTTCTAAATGGAACATGCAAACAGACAAATATGCAGAAAGAAAGCAAACATAAGTAATGCAGAATAATGGAAATCAAATGTAAAATGTGTCAGGATGATAATTTAAAATAAATTGACTTTTTATTTTTCATTAACATTTCACATGAAAAATCCAGCCAGCATAACAAATATCAGTCCATAATTGCTTTACGGAATTAAACATAAAATCCATTTTGTACATGGATCTGATAAAGACACTTAAGGGAAAGGCAGTAGTTTTCATTTTTTTTTTATTTTATTCATAAGACCATGTGTGTTTTTATCATTGTAGAAATTATTTTGCATATCTAACAGAAATATAGCCTGGTGTCCTTGCCGTGCTTCGAGGACGGTGAGGGTCTTAACTGTGAAGGACTAGTGCTGAAACTAAGATTTCATGGCACTTTAAATAATTTTAGTAGGCTCCTCCCACTAATGGGTGGTGTCAAGTGTTACATTACAATATTTCACAACAATATTTTGTAATCAAAACATTTTCTAATAGTGAAAAAGATAGAGGCAATATTATCATTGAAATAATTAAAATTAAATTAAATTAAATTAAAATTACAAAAGAAGGTAGATAACAGTTAAAAGGCCTTTTTTTCTTCTTTTTTTAAGTACCACAGTTTCCACAAAACTATAAAATGGCTGTTTCCAACACTGACCCTAAGTAATATTTCTTGAGCATAAAGTCAACATTAAAATTATATCTGAAGGATCATGTGACACTGGCAACTAAAGTGATAACTGCTTAAAATTTCATCACAGGAATAACAAAAGATGTTATGTTCTTATTCCACTAGAGCAGAATTCACACCACACACATTTTAGGTTTGTTAGTTGTTTTCTTTTGTTGCTTAGAATTTTTTAGGCTATATGCAAAGGTGCGATCAAACTGTAGGCTAAATACAAACAGTTCACAATCAATATTTAGTAATGTTTCACATCTTACATTTGCATTAAGCAATATCACGTGATCCAATACCGATTTCTGGAACAATATTGTCACACACTTTGTTTACTTACGAAATGTTTCACGAATCTTTCAAAAAGTAACATAAAAAACAACATATGTCTAAACAAACAAGTGTATAATGTTAACCACTTTAGGCGCTATACAGCGCTAATTGCAAACAGCGATCTACATAGAGATATAAACTCACCAAAAAAAGAAACATTCCTTTTTCAGGACTGTGTATTTCAGCAATAATGTTGTAAAAATCCAAATAACTTTACAGATCTTCATTGTAAAGGGTTTAAACAATGTTTTCCATGCATGTTCAATTAACCATAATCAATTAATTAACATGCACCTGTGGAATGGTTGTTAAGACCTTAACAGCTTACAGAAAGTAGGCATTTAAGGTCACAGTTTTAAAAACGCAGGACACTAAAGAGACTTGTCTACCGACTGTAAAAAACTCCCAAAGTAAGATGCCCAGGGTCCCTGCTCATCTGGGTGAACGTGCATTAGGCATGCTGCAGGGAGGCATGAGAACTGATGATGTCCGCACTGTGAGAAGCCTAAGACAGCGCTACAGGACAGGAAGGACAGCTGATCATCCTCGCAGTGGAAGACCACGTGTAACAACACCTGCACAGGATCGGTACATCCGAACATCACACCTGCGTGACCGGTACAGGATGGCCACAACAACTGCCCGAGTCACACCAGGAACACACAATCCCTCCATCAGTGCTCAGATTGTCCGCAATAGGCTGAGAGAGGCTGGACTGAGGGCTTGTAGGCCTGTTGTAAGGCCGCCTATGGGCACAAACCCACCTTTGCTGGACAGGACAGGAGTGGCAAAAAGTGCTCTTCGATGATGAGTCACGTTTTTTTCTCACCAGGGGTGATGGACGTATTCGTGTTTATCGGCGAAGGAATGAGCGTTACACCGAGGCCTGTGCCCTGGAGCGGGATCGATTTGGAGGTGGGGGCAATCTCAATGCCTTGTGGTACAGGGAAGACATTCTCCTCCCTCATGTGGTACCCTTTATGCATGCTCATCTGGACATGATCCTCCAGCAGCACAATGCCACCAGCCATACTGCTCGTTCTGTGCGTGAGTTTCTGCATGACAGCAATGTCAGTGTTCTGCCATGGCCAGCGAAGAGCCCGGATCTCAATCCCATTGAGCACGTCTGGGACCTGTTGGATCGCAGGGTGAAGGCTAGGGCCATTCCCTCCAGAAATGTCCAGGAACTTGCAAGTGCCTTGGTGGAAGAGTGGGGTAACTCACAGCAAGAACTGACAAATCTGGTCCAGTCCATGAGGAGGAGATGCACTGCAGTACTTCAAGCAGCTGGTGACCACACCAGATACTGTCTGGTACTTTTGATTTTGAGCCTCCCTTCATTCAGGGACACATTGCGAAACATTTTTAGTTTATATCTTATGGTGTTGATTCTTTTAGTGTTCATACTAATATTTACACTTTGAGTTCACTGAAAGGAAAAACAGTTGAAAGTCAGAGGACGTTTCTTTTTTTGCTGAGTTTATGTAACCTCAAATTTAATGAGAAATCATCTGAAATTTAACAAGCTACAGCAGAAAAACATGGCCTTTAAAAAAAGTAATGTAAAGTGCTTTACATAAAACAGTAAAAATTACTTTTTTTTACAGTTTCAGATTACACTTTAGACATTCTACTAACTTTCAACTACAACTACATGTCAACTAATTGTCATTGCTTTGTTACTACTCTAAAAACTGCTGGGTTAAAAGCAACCCAATTTGGGTTATTTTGGCAATGCAGCGCTGAGTCAAAAAGAAACGATCCCAACGCTGGGTTGTAGACCTTTTAACTCGAATCACTTCGACATTACATATGGGAAATCACCAGAGAGACCAATTGCCTTTGAGCTTTAAACAAAAGGCCAATAAATATCGGCATGCACAGATTGCATGCAGGTGCACCTCATCACGATGTGAGTATAAGAGGGCACGAATGCAGTCCACCTGTAGACTTCGCTGTTCCTGAGCTGGAGATCCACTTGGCTTTCGTTTTGAAGAGTGAAATGATATCATTTTCTAAAAGAGTTCCTGCAAGTTCGTGTTCTCTCTCCTTCTGACAGTGAACGCCTGGGCAGCTGTCAGAGGGTCCTGTGGGCTGGTAGCATTTTTAAAGTCTGTGTGCAAACTAGCTTTTTGCATTCCAATGAGACCTACTGAGTGCACGGTAGTTTTTCCCTGGGCAATCCAGGAAAAAGAGCAATTTCTCATGGTTGGTAAGGTGTTCCCCGGAATGTCCATGCGCTTCCGGATGCGAAAGTTTCCTTACCTATCTGTACGGACATGATCGCTGCTTCGCTTGTTCTATGCCGAGATCACGCGGGCAGTGCTCATGGATGATTCATGCTTTTCTGTGAATGCATGACCATGGCTACAGTGAGGTCCTTCCCTTCATCGTATTCCTGCAGCAGATCTATAATAGCTTTTCGGCTGCCGCACCAAAGCACTTGTGAAACCTCACGCTGACTGCACAGAAAGTTCCAGTGAAAAAAAAAAAAAAAAAACTTCTGCCCCCTCACGTTGTTCCGTAGGGTTACCAGAGCAGACTGCTTCCCCCGCACAGTGGCCAAGCATCTCCTCTGATGCACCCCAGAAGAATGACATGTCTATTGCAGCATCAGGGGAAGAGTCGGCTGGTGAAGTGGACGTCCCGCCAGGACAGTGCCCTCTGTGGAAAGATGCTAAAACCCTTTAGCAATCCCTTGGTCAGGTGATGTCCACAATCGTGGTTCGGGAGCGGCACCTATGGCTGAACCTAAAGCAGATGGCAGAAGTTCTCGGCAGTTCAAAGGCAGCTCCAGCCGGTCCCCGGATGCTCTGCCTCCACCTGCCGTCCCTGAGACCTTCTGCTCTGTCCCCCTGCTGAGGCACACAATGCCATGTAGGTGGCACAACGTAGAGCTGGCTGCAGGCGAGGGGCGCCGCCCACAGCTCAGGGACTGGCTAAGAACACCCGCAAATCTGCGAAGCATCCCTGACACGGGCAACCCAGAGTTGATGGAAGTTGCTCTTCGGGGGACGACGACATCTCAGTCCCCACTCCTGGAGGAGGGCCGGGAGCTTCTGTGCACCCAGCCGTATCCATATTTTCAAAAACGGGGAGAGCAATTTTCCACACCTCTGGGCCCAGTGCCCCTAGATCCCCATTTAACCAAATTTCTTTTTGTTTCCTCAGGAGCGGATCTGGAGCACTGTGTCGCCTGCGCGTGAACCAGGGGAGCACGTAGGCACTGCCCAAAGGAGTCAGCCTTTTCTCCAGGACATTTATCCTTCTGGGATCAGCCCCCTCCCCGTTTCTGCCTCGGCTGCCCCACTGCGAGGACGGCGGTCAACGTTCCCTTGATCCCCCTAGAAACCAGGCTGGGAGCCTGGTTTCAGCTTCCCAGCCCCTTGCGTTGGTTGATACAGACGGTACGCCTCAGCTATGCGATTCAGTTCGCCAGGCACCCGCCCAGGTACAAGGACATTTTACAGTTCTTACTTCATCATGCCCCAAAAGAGTGGTGGGTTGAGACCCATCCTGGATCTACGAGCTTTGTCGTTCATAAATCCTCAAACCGAAGCGCATGAACTTGAAGGATGTGTACTTTCATGTCTCAATTTTACCTCAATGCAAACCAAAAAGTGGTTCGCTCATGGGGTCGAGCTTGTCAGTGTGCCCAGTTGGTGGTAAGGACTTGGTGGTCAGCCATCTGGTCATTCAGGGTAGCCGGGGAAAGAGCAAACTCTCCCAAAGAAAGGCATGGAGATGGACTCTGTCAACATACTGCCCTCCTCACCAATGAGCGTGTGCAGGCAGTGCTGAAGTGCTTGAACTTGTTCAGGTACAAGACAGGCTCCTGGGGCATATGGCAGCCACAGTAACACCACTGGGCTTGCTTCATATGACGGTGGTTCTCAATCCTGGTCCTCGCGGCCCCCTGCTCTGCATATTTTCTGCATATGTCTCTCTTTGTTAACGCACCTGATTCTGATAATCAGCTCATTAGAAGAGAGATCCGTGCATTAGCTGTGTTCCCAATCGACATGGTCCCTACACAGTGTCCGTTAAAGTTTACTTCACATCGGAACATTCATTCACGGATTTGTACAGTAAATAAGTGAATACGATTTAAATGACGTCTCACACACTTAAATACACTTTGAATGGAACATATAAATACACTTCGAACTGGAATCATGGCAGAGTATTCGGTGAGGTCCACTTCGAAGTGCACATACGTTCGAACAGAACAAATGACAAGGGAAACATACGAAATGCACAGAGCAGGATTGAGAACTGCCGATCTAGCACAGTGTGTGCGAGTCGTAATTTAAATTGTATTCACTTATTTACGGTGCAAATCCGTGAAAGATTGTTCCGAAGTGAAGTGAACTTTAACGGACACTGTGTACCCAGCTAACACACGACGTAACAGTTACGTAACATATTTGTCATTTTTGGTAATTTCATGACTTACCAATTGGCAACGTAACCACAACGTCGTATGCACGTAATTCCATTACCAACCTATTACCAATTCACGACGTTGTCGGTACATCCTCATTACATAACTTGTTAACCAAGAACGTCCCGGATTTGTACTCTTTTCGTAATATATTTGTAATTTCATGACTTACTGGCAACGTAACTTCGACGTCGTATGCATGTAAAATCATTACCATCATTTACACGTCTATATGCTCTCTGATTACCAGATATGCTATTTAAAATGTGGGAGGTTTAGACACAAGATTGAACGTTCTTTAAAGATGTGTTTATTTTCACCAGTCAGATTAAGAAAAGCGCGCACCTCCACAACTGACTGTGCATGTTGATATTGACAAGACAGGAAATATAACATAGTTATGAATCTTGTATTTCGTAACGATTTATGAAAGTAAATTAATGGCACAGGCTGGCACATCATCTCATCTGCCGCAAAGGACAGCGCGTTTGACTGAGACACAATCTTACTTCAAGTTCAAGTGTCTGATAGAAGAATTAGCTTTTCTAGGATGAGTCTTACAACATATAATAAATAAATAGTTTGAACAAATATATAAAAAAAGATTTAAAACTTTTCAAAGATGCTTCAATATATTTGTTTTTTAAAAAAAGTAACCGTTAGCCAGTCCACTGTTGTACGTGAGTTACCATGACAACCGGGAAAATCAGCTGCTGAAGAGAAGAGGACGCATCTGATATTTCTCCGTTTTTCGTCGGTTATACCAAAGAAAAGTTCAACAACTGCCTCAAATTGGTTAAGTAAAATTATCTACAGTCTCTTTAAAGTACTTTTGTTAATATTTATACCTCTGTTATTATGGTATTTTTCCTTTATTATCCGAAATGTCTGCTAGCAAAGCTTATGCTAGCATATATGTGTAATGATGCTGTGTAACGTTACGGGACATCTTTAATGCTTTCATTCACTGTATAACCTGGGTTTTTATTAATACTTTGAATGTATTTTACTGTTCATGTTTGTGTGGTTTTCAAAATAAATAAACTGATTTTATTTCGAGTCTGTATTCATCATTCACAACTATTGGAACAGCCTTTACGTTAGTTTGGGTATATTATGAGGACACAAATTAGATTAAACTGCATGCCTGCCCATATAAAATGAATAAATATGCAGAGCAGGGGGCCGCGAGGACCAGAATTGAGAACCACTGTCATATGAGACCACTTTAGCACGACCGAGATGGGCATGGCACTGTGGTACTCTCCGGATTGGCGTGTCGCTCCCTGTTCAGCCTGTGGTCAGATCCTCCCTTCCTATGGGGCGGAGTCCCTAGCAGGTGTCCAGGCATGTCGTGTTCAACACGGATGCCTCCTCCACGGGCTGGGGTGCTGTATGCAATGGGCAAGTAGCCTCGGGTCCCTGGACAGGTGTCAGACTATTTTAGCACATCAACTCCATCGAGTTGTTCGCCGTGTTTCGGGCCCTGCGTCGCTTTCGAAAACCGGTATGGCGCCACAAGCACATGCTGGTCCAGACGGACAACACTGCAGCCGTAGCGTACATCAACGACAAAGTGGTCTACATTTCCGCTGCATGTCACAACTTGCCCGTCATCTTCTTCTGTGGAGTCAAACGCAGCTGAAATTGCTGCGTGCTGTTCAAATTCCAGGGACACTCAACCATGCAGCTGACCAGCTATCGTGGCAGCCCACCCACCCTGAAGAATGCACAGACTCTGTGCAAGATCAGGGAGGGCAGGAGCAGGTTCTGCTAGTAGCGCCACATTGGCCCTCGCAGACCTGGTTTGCATGCTCCTCATGGCAGCTCCTACTTGGAAAATCCCTTTGAGGAAGGACGTCCTTTCTCAGGGGATGGGCATGATTTGGCACTGCATCCCGATCTTTGGAACATGCACGTCTGGCTTATCTATATATAAATTATGCTAGTCTTTATTATAAAGCACCGTTACCTTTAGGAAACTATCAGTTTAACCATGAAAAATTAGACAACAAATTTACACGTAAATGTTTTAATAACCGTCTATTAACACCTCAAAAAGTGCAAATATTGTAAAATTGTATGTAAATATGGTAGAGACACTGGTAGAGAGAGGAATGTTATATTAAAAGTATATCTGCCATTCATTAAGGGTGTTAATTTCTGATGCAAAAACTGCGTTGGCATATTTTTCAATATAAGCTCTTTTCAGACTATTCCTGCCTTCCATGAAATCTCAAAATACTAGCGGACAAAAACAATGAATGATGACTTTCGATTTTTAAACTGTACTTACCATAAACATATCACTCTCTCATATCTTAAGAGGCTGAAAAAATAGCGGCTGGTCGCAGTGGTGTCGTCCGATGTTAATACGACGTGCATGCTCTCTTTAACATCTGTGTTCTCAACCCTAGCATCACTGGTTTATGGATAAAGACCAATTTTTAACCAAAAACAACTTAATTTCCTTACCCAGTGGTCACAACCCAGCATTTGGCTTGAAAAAATAACCCAGAATCGTTTTTTTTAGAGAGGACATGTCTAGTAACTCGAGTCTAGTAATAGACTGTTAGGGTAGGTTTAGGGTTAGTAGAATAAGTTTCTGATAGTATATTGTATGTTTTGGACCCATCGAAATAAAGTGTGAATTTTTTAAGCAGACAATCTACTAATATTCTAATGGTAGCTAGTTGATCTATAGTTGCAAAGTTACTTACTATAGTTTCTAAAGTGGACTATCTAACTAATATAGTTACCGAGTTTCACTGTTTTCTGATTCTGCCATAGTGAGCTTCTGAAGATCCATAGTTGCGTCATGCATCAGATATTGTAATCCATTTAACCATTAATCATAATTCCCTATCTGATTGTCCTGCGGTATGATGTAAATACAGTTGTTCACCCTCTTCCTCCCCAGCTCCACCTATTTGGGTCTTTTCAAATTTTTCTTGCAGCAGCATGTTTCCTTCTGTATATTATTTTAACTAAGCTGACATTATCATTATTTTTATTATTATTATTTTGCATCTGCTCAGCAGCAGAAGTAGTGTAGAAGACCATATCATGCCCCCATACCAATTAATGTTGGCTAGAAGCCAAAGCTCTCATAACTAAAATATGCTGTCCAATAGCTCAACAAAATTTGTGCTTTGTTGGTCATTATAAATAACCAACTAGCAAAATGTTCTCCCTGAATTTAATTAATAAAAAACTGTAATTATGAAAAGAAACACCAGTCAAAGAGATTACACAGCAATAGGAAAGAGGTGCATGTGAAAATCTGACAATGTATTTCTGTTAACTCAGGGAGAATTGATGAAAGCTAAGAGCTCGAAGCACTCTCACCATATGTTTTAGTCCAATTATGCTAATTCTAATGCTGATGATAATGAGGTTCATAATATTAGCCAGTAGCACTCAGTGTAGCCTTTGACTGATATTGGCATACAGCATGAAATACATGATCTCAGCTTTACAAAAGACTCTCTAGACCCCCTCTCACAAAACAGCACCATGTCAGGAGACCCATGACCAATGAATTGCATGGGACTGTCATTCATAATTAATGTAGTAAATAAACCATGAGTGCATATACTTTGTATATGTAGTCAGAGCTCCATGGCTCTTCCAAACAGAGCTGCTCCCTGGAATCTAGGTCACTGGAAAAGAAAGAGAGCATAAGTTTTATCTGTGGCACTGAGCAGAGAAACATACAAACACAAGGAATTCTTAATATTCCCTAAAGGACGGAGGTGAGATGGGGTACAACCTGGAACTCTCTCTCTCTCTCTCTCTCTCTCTCTCTCTCTCTCTCCCTCTCCCTCACTCCCTCTGTGTTTGATGGGATCACACATCACACAAGAAGTGAGGCTGCAGAAAGAGTAAAGGTGTTTCTTTTAGCAACCCTTTCTTTCTGCATGTAGGGTTTCCTGTGGCCCTGAGTTCATGCTATTAAATAACATGCTTCCGGTGGACCTGTACTAAAATGAAAATTTTCTTCATTTTTTTTTTCTTTTTTAATTTTATTTCCTTTCTTATAACCCATAATTCATATCTGAAATTTAAAAATCTAATTTAAAACATCACAAAATGAGTGTCACACATTCACTCTCACCTGATCCCAGACCAGTGCACCCGGAAAGCACGCAATCACTTACACCTGCCACAAGATCACAATCACTGGAGTACTAACACCTGAATGCAATCAATCTGGCACTACAAGAGGATTACTCAGCCATTCCTTCAATGGCTGAGCTCAAGGTATCTACGCTCTACCTATCTGTAGCTCCTACTTACCTGGAGAAAGTTCTTTCACGGACAAAGATCGCTATTCCCCGAGCTTCAGAGATCGCTCTT
>JAUMHQ010000075.1:1710766-1722020 GCA_032361165.1 Enteromius paludinosus | reverse complement strand
ACCTCGCACTGCTTGACGATCTGCTGATGAAAAGTATTTCCTCTGTTTGTCACAAATAAAACTCACTTGAATCTTACACCTCTGTGTCTGTAGTCACTGAGCGTTACAATGAGTTTGTGAATTGCAAAATATCTAAACCAAGTAAATTTTTTTGCTACTAACTTAAAGAATGTGCTAGAAACTGATCATCTGACCTCCTCTTCACTATTAACGGTCAGATGAGATAAAAAGGGTTGAAATAATTAATTATGTATTATGTGTGGTAATTAGCTATTTCATAACTTATTTTATTTCTATTGCCATTTCATTCTGTTTCTAAAGGTGAGTGAAATTGCTTTCTTTATTTTTATGTTTTGTGTCTGCTGGATAAAAAAAACACACAACTGGATTTTATTAATTAGTTAATTCCCCTTTTCATTCCTTACAAGTTTATACCTAACCAGTGATTTTTTTATTTTTTTTTATTTTTTTTATATTATTATTATTTTTATTAATTCCTTGTTTTATTGCTGTGATGGTAAGTGTATAATCTCTTTCTCTTTATTTTTATATGTATAGCACTTTACTGCACTTACTGTGTATGAGATGTGCTATATAAATAAACTTGCCTTGCCTTGCCTATGTAGGTCTTCAAATAAGCTAAATGGCCCAAAACAAAAATAAATATATCAAATAACAACAAGCAAGCCAAGAATTTCACTGTCCAATAAAAATAATTAGACAATAAAGCCATAATGAGCATCTTCCTCACTGTGCTTTTCTACCATTAGCATTAAAGAGATAATGTCATGATGGTAGGACACGCACTTAGCTACATGGCTTGTTTTATTCTCTGAGGTACACTTTCAGATAACCCGTATAAGTAAGAGAGGAACGTCAGCAGCAGCCTCCACACAGCAGGACGCTTGGCTAATGAAGCCACAGAGCTATCCATCTAAGGAACCAAGGAGAAGGATGTAGAGGAGCTTTTTGCATTACAGCGGGATGCTGAGAACAAAGATTGGGGAAATTTCATTGCTCACATGAGTGGTATGATTTAATTCCTTCATGTCACGTGGTAATGCACTCTGGGTAATGGTTAAGTATGATTTAACTCCTTCGTGTCACGTGGTAATGCACTCTGGGTAATGATTTTCAAAGCACCCTAAATCATTCATCACTGAGGTAGTTTTTCACACATAACTGAGAAAGTTTTTCGGCTGAATTCATTAGCACTGTTTTAATTTATCTCACATGATGAGAAACACTTATAATGGTTTGTATCATCAACACAGTCTCAATTCAATAATTCAAATAATCTAATTTGTAAATTTTTGTATGATCTGCTTAGCTCAACTGCAGATTGGTTTAAGGGTGGAGCTTTATTCTTACATTTATCGAAATTTTCCAGCCCAATTTCATGCCAATTCATACATATTTTATAGCTTCCTGCTAACATTCAGAGGTGGACGAAGTACACAAATCAAGTACTTGAGCCAAATGCAGATACATACAATAAAATATTACTCCAGTAAAAGTAAAAGTTCTCCTTTATCAATTTTACCCGAGTGAAAGTACAAAAGCACTTGTTTATTTATGTACTTCAGTAAAAAAAGTACTGATAAATTTATTAAGTAATTTTATACAGCCTACTTAATTTTATAAAGCACATATTTTTTTATAATCTTACTGCTCAAACAACCCAGTCTCATGGCAGTTTGTGACTAAATCACAAAATTTAACTTAATCTATTTTTTTTCGTGACAGGGACATGTTTATTTCGTTATTGTTATAAATCCAGCACGTTTTTTTAAACTAAGATTCCATTGGATGCATCCATTCGTGCTGGACTTACGAAAATAATGAAATAAACATTGCCGAACAGGCAATGATAATGCCCACCTGGGCTGAACTGTCTCTGATAATGCCCTTCTGGGCTGAACAGGCAGCGACAACGCCCTCCTGGGCCGAACAGACTGTGAAAATGCCCTTCCGAACCCAACACTGGGTAATTGAACCCTTCGTGACGGAACCACCTGAGATAGCGCCCTTCGAGACTGAACAGACTTTGTTTGTACCCCTCTTGGCTGACCGGACAGCGACTCAGAGACCTCCAGAGGTTGAGCACCAACGGAACCTCTGGAGATTCCACGGCAGGGACCGACATCTCCAGAGGACGAGCAGCCACTGGCGGACCCGAAGGAGACTCTGAGCCACACACAGGCTCCGGAGGCTCGGGCCATGGGGGCTCACAGTCCTCCTGGAGCTCAGGCGACTCGTTAGCCCCAGCAGACTCTGTCGGCTCCGGTAACAGTGGACCCAGACCACACACCGGCTCTGGTGGATCCACCGCTGGAGGTGGATTCGGGAACGCGGGAGTTTTACATGGCGGTTCGGGTCGAGAAAATGTAAGCAGAACCGCATCCCGCGGCTCAGCAGAGCGGGGTGCTTTCGGTGGCGGACCTCGCCGGATGGCAAGACGGGATCTGGGAAGCTGGGTGTATCACGGACATGATGTGCAGCACGCTGAGATGTGCCCGTTCATTGGAGAGAACGCCATCTCACTGTCTGGTTGGATGTTCTGTCACGAACGAGCTGCGGTGAAGCGAGCCGTAAGCTTCTCCAGCGGGCACGAAGGACACGGAGGTAGAAGTTCACTATAACTGAATATTTTATGAAACATAAACAAGGCAAACTGGTCAAAGCAGACGAGGACGAACCACATACTCGCTTGAAACGTTAACATCCGACAAAACACAAGACAAAGTGCATGGTTTAAATACAAGATACAATCAGAGACAATGGGGAACACCTGGACACACACAGCTGGCAGGGAGTGAACACCTATGAATGGGGCGGAGCCATAAACAAGGGAGACATGAGGGACAAAAGGTAAACACAGAGCACATGGACAGTGAAAACATACACAAAGCACGCCTGCGGCGTGACAACTAAATCTTACATATTTTATTTATCATAGTTTGTACAAAAAAAAACAAAATATATATACAAATATATATATATATATATTATTTTGTTGTCACAGTGTCTGTCTTGTCATACTTGGTCCTCGTGTTTAGTCTTTGTTTTTTGTTTTCATTCAATTAACACGTGTCTTGGCTCATTTGTAACCTGCCCCTTTCATTAGCGTCTCATCCCCTGCCAGCTGTGTATCCCAGGTGTTTTGTGTTTCCCTCATTGTTGCTGTGTCCATATATACTGTGTCTTGTTCAAATGTTTTCGCTCATTAAATGTTTCTCGTCCTTCGAGTTTCTGTCTCTTCGCCTCCTTGCCCGCTGAGAAGCAAGATCGCTGCATCACGAATTCTTACAATATATGTTAGGAAAATGTGTAGTATTCACTTTCTACCTATCCTAAATCAATACATACAGACATACATAAATAGGAAAACCATTTGTACAGTTTGTGTATGTCATAAGTCTAGTAAGTATTTTATCCTCAAAAGTGACTTTACAGTAATACCTTACATTACATTATTACTGTTTCAAAATTGTAATGCGTTACATTACTCCTGTATTATTTTTGAGTTACTTCCAAGTCAAGTCAAGTCACTTTAATTATATAGCGCTTTTAACAATACAGATTGTAGCAAAGCACTGAACATTATAAAACAGAAGAACAGAGTGATGGTAATGTATAATGACGGGAATTAAACTTTATTTATCACATGCAGAGACGGTCTCTGTAGTCAAGACGATGGTAATCACTGGAAAATCAGGTGTCCCCAAACTTTCACCAAAATAACTACAGAGAGCATGCTGTCAGCACAGCTGAAGAGTTCTGCATACAAATGCACGCAATAGACTAAAGCTTGTTACAGCATCAGCAAAAGTAGCCTAATTACCAGGAATATGTCCAAGGAAAATAGTTGGAAGATATTTCAATTATTTCATGTTTTCTGAGTCCGTGCCACAAAGATAAATTTCCCATTTCCTATCAATTATAATGAAAGAGGATTTGTTTTTGATTTATTTTTTATTTTGTTAAGTGGTCATTTAAAGCTTTTTTTAATTCATGTCTTTTTTTGCTTAGTTTTGGTTTTTGTGATATTTTTATTTTTTGCGTAGACACACAAATAAAAGTAGACCCTTAACAGTTCTGAATGAGGTATTACTCTTACCTTTAGCCTATCAGAAAAATGATGCCGTCTGCCTTTTTGTTTCCACTGGAAAAAATGCAAGTGGTTGCACTGGTTCCTCCGTGTGCTGCAAGAGCCTGCTTTAGATTCTCCTCACAACGTGAATATACCATCATACCATCGCACGTGTGTTATTACAGCGCAGGTTTAACGTTTAAACAGTGTTATATGCTTGAAATGTTTTATTTTATTTTAGGCAAGTTGTGATGATTTGAAAATGTTAAATTGATAAAAAAAAAAAAAAAAGCTAACATTACTAAAAGAAACTTGTTACATGTTTGAATGTTTTTGTTTTCTTTCCCCATGTGCTCTTTGTTTCTCCCTGTAACCTAGGTTATAATTAATTAGTTTTTCGTGTCAGGTGTGTTCCGCTTATTATCTGTGATTGTCTTCACTAACGTTGCCCTCTGTGATTCAGTCTTGGTCCGTCATTGTCTATGTAAGCTGCTCCCTTGATTCTACTGGTGAAGATTAAATTATGTTTAAAAGCTACAACGACTCTCTCTGTGCATACGCACAACCGTGACAAAACTTATATTTAATGAACAAAAATGCTCCAAGCGTTTTTTCTAAATTAACCTAATAAAAAAAAAAAATTAAACTAAATATTATTATTTTGCCATTACACAAAAATCGGAACTATTTTAATAGCTGAAACAGTATGAGCTGTTTTGGTAGAATGACCACTTTCCAGTGCGAGCCGGGCGGAGCTATTAGCATCGGACACAGAGGCTGAAATAATTTCCACTGTTGGGCCAGTAGCCTCGCGACACTTCTGTAAAACCTGCCCTAAATACGCCTTCACTTGACCGCGTCACACATGAAAGGTTACCCCAGTGGGAGCGAAATAAATTAAATAAATCGCTCTACACATGCTGTATATATTAGAAGCTGTCCTTTTTATTAATTTACATACTTGGATGCCACACATGGATAATAACTGACCACGAACAGAAAATAGAGCTGAATTGCGGCATTTTTTTTATACATTAATGTGGTGTCTTGCTGTTTTTTGAACAGTTAAAATTTAGGCTAAAAGTGTGTTGTAACGCAAGAATTACTGAACATGTACAATATTACTGATACTTGATTAGTAATGCCTTACACTACTGCGTTACAGCAAAAAGTAATTTATTACTGTAATATATTACTTTTGTAACGCATTACTCCCAACACTGGTAAACATACCTTTCCAGACAGATTTATAAAATTCCCTGTGCACTCCAGGAAGAAGTGTACAGTCAGCCAATCAGATTTAAGTGTGAAAATATATGTACAATATGCATGTGGTGGTCAGTACACAGACTGCAGGGAGTTCGGATTTATGCTGTTAGACAGTAGTTATGTGCACATGGACACTAAGAATCCATTTAATTGAACTAGCCAAATTCAGCCTAGAAAGCTTCATGCTTAATTTTTCACAGAAAAACTTAAATGTTAACACAATAATATTGTTTTAGTAATATTGTTCATTCTGTTTTCTGTTTGAATATGTATTTAAAATGTCAGTTCCTTTTCAGGAACCCGAGCTGCGTTGACGAGATGCCTTGGGAACGCCTTCAGGCTGTCAATGGCGGGTGACGTCACTGGCCAGGAAGTATAAAAGCACATGGAATGCTGGCTGGCGTTAGAGTTAAAAAATTGTCTCTGTGTGAAAGAAAAAGTGTGAAAGAAAATGAAAAACAAAAGTAAAATAGAAGTATGTCTAAATCAAAAGATAAATCTTCTAGGGGTGAGGGCAGTCAATAGAGAGCTTGTGCAAGCCTGTGTGAGAGATCTATTGCACCAAATTACTCTCACACGCTCTGTGTTGTCTGCCTGGGAGCGAAGCATGCTGATGCAGCCCTCAAGCATTCTGATAAAGGGGGCTGCAGGCATTGTGAGATGCTGCCGCTTCGTGTGCTTCGCTCCCGGAAAGCTCTCTTTTTAATGATGAGAGAGCTTTCATAAACGGTCCTGGCGGCACCGGACCCGCTCACGCTGAGGCGGAGCGGCGACGGCGTTCGTGGGGATCACAACTCGATCTCCGTGATGAGTTATCAGAGGAGGATTCAGAGACGGGTTCGTCCCTACCTCGGTCCCCTTCACAGGAGTCGAGTGCCACCAAAGCCAGTAAGGAACAGCGTTCTGGTACTTCCCCTGGCCAGGGTGGCGCAGCGCTGCTCCTCTCTGCATCCGAGGATGAAGAGATGGAGAGCGCTGAAGAGACTTTGGTCTCCTCCTCAGTACGAGGAGCTTTTGGAGGTGTTGACTCGAGCCATAGCCAAGCTCAACATCGATTGGCCGGCGGAGGAAAAACCCGAACCGCGTAAAAGTAAATTAGATGAGAGATACTTAAAAACCACCTTCAAAACGGAGCCTCCCGTTCTTTCACGACTTACACACCGAGGTGGTAGGATCGTGGAAGAAGCCGTTTTCAGCCAGAGTATTTGTTCCAGCCTCAGAGTGTTATGGAAATGTGACTGGGATGGCTGAGAATGGCTATAAGGCATTGCCTCGGGTCGAGTAGACACTCGCGAGCTATCTCTCGCCCGAGCTAGCAAGGTCTTTGAAGGCTCCGGCCCTGCCTACAAAGCTGCTAAGAACTACATCAGCTTTAGTAGGTAGGGGGTACTCAGCAGCGGGTCAGGCTGGTGCATGTCTGCACACGATGGGTGTCCTGCAGGCTTACTAGGCTGATCTGCTGAAAGAGCTGGATGAGGGAGAGCAGATCAGTAGTGATGATATTAAAGAGCTCAGGAGGACCGCTGACCTCTCATTGCGTGCCACCAAGGAAACGGCCCGCTCCATCGGCCGCGCCATCGGCAGCTATGGTGGCCGCAGAGAGGCATCTTTGGCTGACTCTGTTGGAAATTAAAGAATGTGACAGAGTCTGCCTGATGGACGCCCCGTTTGCTCCTCAGGGCCTCTTCGGCGACGCAGTAAATGCTGTTGTCGAGAGGCACCAGGAGGCAAGCAAACAAGCGGCGGCGTTTCAGCGGTTCCTCCCTCGCCGCTCTCATTTAGCTCATGGGACTGCTAGGTGGGAGCAGTCCCATCTGAGTACCAGCTCCTCGTACAGGCAGCACAGAGACGCACAGAAAGAAAGCTCGGTTGCGGGGCCTTCTAAAAATCAGAAAGATCTAAGAGTTCTCTTGCAAGAGAAGAAGAAGGCCCAGTAAGCCTAAGAAAAAGAAGCCCTGATGTAGGTGGCTCAGGGTTTCAGAGGGCAGCCCCCACTGGGGAAGAGTGGGGCACTCCGCGGTGCACAGAGCCCATCTCTCTCCAGTGTCCTCGGGAGATTCGCTCACTAACCTCGCCAGGGTTACGAGGTGTGAGCACTTCCAGCGAACATCACTCTCGGGTTCAGCCGCCCGGAAACTTAGCGGCACCGAGAAGTTCGCCATCGAGCTCTCAAGAGGGAAACACAGCTCCACCCCACTCAAATATCATCAGAGACCAACCTCGAGAGACTGGTTCCCTTAGTAGACCATTTTGCAGCCTGGAAACTACTGCCGAATGTGTCTCAGTGGGTCCTGCACACTGTAGAAAACGGATACAAGATCCAGTTCGGTCAAGCCCCGCCAAAATTCACGGGCGTTGTCCATTTTTTTGTCCAGGTTTGCTTTCGGAGGCAAAGCATACCATTATCGGGTTCTCCCCTTTGGCCTTGCACTCTCAACCCGTACGTTTACAAAATGTGTGGATGCAGCGCTGGCTTCGCTGCAACTCCAGGGCATCCGCATATTAAATTATATTGACGACTGGCTGATACTAGCGCGGTCACCAGAAGAGGCGAACAGACATCGAGATGTTGTTCTCACTCATATGAAATGGTTGGGGTTGAGACTAAATGCCAAGAAGAGTGATCTTTCTCCTGCTCAGAGAAGCACCTATCTAGGCGTGGTGTTGGATTCGACCACGATGCAGGCTCATTTGACACCTCCTCGAGTAGACTCGATCCTCACCGCTGTCGCGAGAGTAAAAGAAGGTTGGTCTCTCACTGTCAAGCAGTTGTAAAGGCTGCTGCATCTAATGCCAGCAGCGTCCAACGTGATACCTATTGGCCTGCTGTACATGAGACCCCTACAGTGGTGGCTCAGAAACAAGGGCATATCCCTGAGGGGAAATCCCCTTCGTATGATCAAAGTGTCACGCCGAACTGTACGTGCCTTAGACATGTGGAGGAACCCTCTGTTCCTAAACCAGGGCCCGGTGTTGGGAGATCCAGGTCGTCGCATCATACTAGCGACGGATGCGTCCCTCACCAGCCCGAGGTCTGTGGAGCGGTCGCCAGTCAACCTGGCATATCAATCGTCTAGAAATGCTAGCAGTATTCCTAGCCCTCAAGCACTTCTTCACAGACGTGAGAGATCAACACGTGTTAGTACGCACCGACAACACGACTATCGTCTCTTACATCAATCACCAAGGCGGTTTGCGGTCGTGCCCCTTGTACAAGCTGGCACACCATACCCTTGTGTGGTCCCTCTCACTGAGAGCAGCTTATATTCCCGGGCATCTAAACATAGGAGCAGACATCCTGTCGAGGCAGGGGCCGAGGCCTGGGGAATGGATGCTCCACCCGGAGGTGGTGGAGCAGATCTGGAGAGTATTCCACAAGGCAGAGGTGGACCTCTTCGCGACTCAGGAGAACGTACAATGTCCCCTCTGGTGCTCTCTAGTTCATCCAGCTCCTGCGGTACTGGATGCCATGGTACAGACATGGCCGAGGCTGCGCCTGTACACCTTTCCCCCGATCGCTCTGCTCCCTGGAGTTCTGGCAAGAGTGCGCCAGGACGAGGTCAGTCTACTGCTTGTAGCACCGTTCTGGCCAGGCCGAGTTTGGTTCTCGGACCTAGTATCCCTCCTGGACGGCTCTCCATTGTGCACCCGCATCCGGAGTTATGGAGGTTGAGAGTGTGGCCTCAATTCTTAGCCGCTGGTCTATCAACCGAGGTTGTAGACACCATTCTCCAATCCAGAGCTCCATCTACGAGGAAGCTGTATGGCCTAAAATGGAAACTATTTAATTCATGGTGTAGAGAACGACAACAGGATCCAGTTAACTGCCTGGTTGGTACAGTGCTGGAGTTCCTGCAAACTCCTTTCTCTACTGGGGTCATGCACTCTACCTTGAAGGTTTACGTGGCGGCGATATCAGCCTACCTCTCCTCTCTTGGTGGACATACATTGGGTAAAGATCCCCTGGTCATTTGAGCCGCTGGATTGTGGATGCCATCAACCTATCTTACGAGTCCTCTGGTCTCCCGCCTAGGCTGAGTCAGAGCTCACTCAACCCGTGGTGTGGCGGCCTCAAAGGCCCTACTTTCAGGGGTCTCCATGGCCGACATCTGTGATGCTGCAGGGTGGTCAACCCCCCTCACATTCGTCAGATTCTATGGACTAGACTTACGAGCTTCTACGAGTTCTGCTGTTCTCTCGACCAAGCTGTGCACAAACACACACTAGACAGGGAATTAAAAAGTCTGGAGGCGTGGGCATCTTGTTCCCAAAGTGTCTCGTCGACGCAGCTCGAGTTCCTGAAAAGGAACGTCTCAGGTTATGAATATAACCCTGTTCCTTGAAGGAACGAGATGCTGCGTCTCGGAGCCACACTTTTGCATCCCCTGCCGGCGCTCCGCTGAACAACAGGAGCTGTTTGCCGGCCGGCATTCCATGTGCTTTTATATTTCCTGGCCAGTGACGTCACCCGCCACTGACGTCCCAACTCATCATTGGCTCATTCAACACACTATTCAGAGCCGACGCGCTGAAGGCGTTCCAAAAGTGTCTCGTCGACGCAGCGTCTCGTTCCTTCAAGGAACAGGGTTATATTCATAACCTGAGACATTATTCCTGTGATGACGAAGCTGATTGTGTGCATTATTTCAGTCATTATATTATAGTGTCACATTATCCTTAAACAGAGTAAGGACATTTACCCAACACACACATTATTAAATAACATCACTGATCTTACCTCTGAGGCCCCGTTTAAACGAAGGGAAAACGCAGATATTTCCCTGCGGTTTGGCCTCTCATTTACAAGAAAACCCAGTTTTTCGGTTTTCTAAAAACTGCGGCCAAAGTAGAGATTTCAGAAAATGCCATTTTCGCGTTGCAGTGTGGACTGTGAAAACGGAGACTTTCGAAAACGATGACACATTTTAGTGATGTGATGCAGTCATGTGACCAGTTCAACTGATGACGGACAGCGTTGTACAGCAGTTGTTTTGTTTTCTCTCAATTTTGACAGCCCTATTAAGGATTAATGTCAGTTTGTAAATGCTCCAGATAGCTTTTCTTCAAAGAATACGTAATGTAAGTAAATAAACGACAGGTGGAAATGATGCAGATCGAATCGTCTTACGTTTCACGCATGCGCAGTACAGGAATGTAAGCGTTTTCAGTTTTTCCAGTGTGGATGATCAAGTCTTCAGAAACGGAGCGTTTTTAGGGGAAAACGCCATTTTTAAATTTATCCGGGTTAGTGTAAACGTAGCCTGAATGAGTCATATTTTCACTTATAGTTAGTGATCTTCTACCAAGTCCTGCAAGTGTAAGTGTTAGTTCTGTCTCTCCTTTCGATGTCTTTTCATATTGTTGATCAAGGAGGAAAAAAAAAAACATTAAAAGCTTTTCTCTGGCTGTTTATATGGTCCAAAACATTTTTTACCTCTCCTTTCTGAAAAATCCTGGAAATGTTACATCCACGCCAGGCTCCACCCTCACTCCCTCACAATGATCCCAGTCACCAGAGTACTAATTGTCATCACCTGTCTGCACACCTAACACCAATCCCAGCACCAATCACACACCACATAAAACCACACACCACTGATCACATTGTTCAATCTCGTTCCTACGAAGTGGACTCATGCTAACTCCATAGTGACTTACCTGAACTACTACCTGTATTACTTACCTGCTTTCTCCTTGTGATCTTCCAGTATTGTCATTCTCCAGTCTCCAGGATATTCTCCGGTGTGCTCCTCCTTTTCTGTGGTGTGTGGTGTTTGGTCTTTGCCTCTGTGTAAGGGATCACAGGGAATCAGAAACATAAGATTCGATCAGAACATTGAAACATGAGGAGCCGAATTCCACAGAAAGGGCTCAACACAGCAGGATGTCGTA
>JAUMHQ010000075.1:1678832-1696046 GCA_032361165.1 Enteromius paludinosus | reverse complement strand
TTCTTCATACGCATGCATTAAAACTTCTAGCTCCTCCTCTGTGAAATATGCCGCTCCCTTTTTTTCACTGTCATTTTGCATTTTGATTCGTGAAATTGGTGATCCATTAAAATGTCTTTATGTATGCGCATTAACCGTGGGTAACCAGTAGGAGGTTGATTAAACTAACTCTTATCGGGGGTTTTGGAACCGACATACTCACGGTATGTGGGTTTGGGGTCAATCAGCCCAGAGGTTATGTTTTACCAAGTGGTAAGTTAACCAAGCTTTCTGGAACGGACCCCAGGTTTTTGCAGCAAAACCTGCCCAATTGATACTCAAAACTAGACAATTTTTGGTGGGGTTTACCTGATTAAAGTCACATTCCAGTGGCTAAATATCCGACACAGTCACAACTGATTTGTATACTAATACATATGTCCCAAGTTTTAAAATGACCTGTCCCAAGAGAATGAAATTCAAGTATCTTTTTTTTTTCTGGAACGAAAACACTAACAGATGTGGCATCTCTCCTCTGGGTGTAATATCTACATTATTTATTTTGAACATCTTAGGGATTTATAATGTGTTAGATACATACTGAAAGAAATTGCAGTCAAAAATAGCAAAAAATTAAATAAAATGAATCAATAAATAAAAGTCCCAGATTACCCAACTTCCCCCAATACCATTAATGTTTTTGTCTCGTAAGCCATGTGAGGTTAACAATCAATGCCTATGGAAACAAAAAATCTGTGTTCTAAACAAAAACTGGACTAAAGCATGCAAGAATAGATTGGCAACCAAACTTTCAATATTCTCTCTCTCTCTCTCTCTCTCTCTCTCTCTCTCTCTCTCTCTCTGTTTTAAAGGAGCTGGAATGTAATTCTGAACCGTTCCAGCCCATTTAACCTCTGGTGAATAAAACCATTGTTCAATATGACCGACTCACATTAGTCTACAACTGAAGTCATTTCAAAGGTTATATCAGTCAGAGAGTTATTACTCTTCAAGGTTACAACCGCATGGACTTTTTACAATGGCACAGAGGCTCAAAAATAGAAACTAAACTCAAAACATTTTTTATTTGAGTAATAATAAAAAGTAAAAAAATTAAAGCCATTTAATGTACACACAGCATCTCATATTGAAAGAAAAACTGTTGACATTTTTGCAGATTTATTTAAAAAGAAAAACTGATATATCACATCCCAGATAGCACACGTAGGTCTGCAAGATGTCTGATAAAGATCTCTTGATCTGGAAATCATCTGCTGTCTACAAACATCTGGCAGACATCTTACAGATGTCAGTTTTGCATACATTCTAATTCATAAACATCTTAAAAACATCTTATAGACATCTATTTGACATCTTAAAGGAGACGTCCAAAAGACATACTGCAGATGAGCAAACAACCTAAATAATACGTCTTGCAGATGTAAATGCAGACATCATATAGACATCTCCTAGATGTATGTGTGCTATCAGGGATGGTCCTAAATATTCAGACCCTTTGTTGTGACACTCATTTATAAAAGACCAAATCACACGGGTGTGACGGCCGACCTCAGGGGGTTAACTCAGGTGCTGTCCATTTCTTCTAATCATCCTTGAGATGGTTCTACACCTTCATTTGAGTCCAGCTGTCTTTGATTATAATGATTGGACTTGATTTGGAAAGTCACACACCTGCATGTCAGAGCAAATGAGAATCATGAGGTCAAAGGAACTGCCTAAAGAGCTCAGAGACAGAATTGTGGCAAGGAGCAGAAGGTTCCTAAGAGCACATTGGCCTCCATAATCCTTAAACAGAAGACGTTTGGGATGACCAGAACCCTTGACAAAAACCTTCTCCAGAGTTCTCATGACCTCAGACTGGGCTGAAGGTTTACCTTTCGACAAGACAATGACCCTAAGCAAAAAGCTAAAATAATGAAGGAGTGGCTTTACAACAAATCCGTAACTGTTCTTGAATGGCCCAACCAGAGGCTTGACTTAAACCCAATTCAGCATCTCTGCAGAGACATAAAAATGGCGTTCCACCAACGTTTACCATCCAACCTGACAGAACTGGAGAGGATCTGCGAGGAATGGCAGAGGTTCCCCAAATCCAGGTGGGAAAAACTTATTTCAGTTTTTTTTTTATAAATCTGCAAAAATGTCAACAGTTTTCCTGTCGAGGTGGGTGCTGTGTGTACATTGAGGAAAAAAATAATAATTTCAAATGATTTTAGCAAATGGCTGCAATATATAAAAGTAAAAAATGTATGGGGTCTGAATACTTTCCATACCCACTGTATATTTATATATTATAAACAGCTATGTTTAATGCATGTTCTTGTCTTGGCATAAAACATCACTAGAGAATGCCATGCATATCTCCTGGAAACATTCCTTTTGTGAGGATTTTCACATTAAAGAGAGTTCTAAGCTCATTATGCAAATAGACAGTACAAATTAAGCATGCTTACACAAGTGAATTCCTCCATACACACATCAACAAAATGACATATGACCTCTTCCTGGATTACAGAACCTAAAAAGGAAACCCGAGGGGCATAGAAGGTACTTTGTGAGAATAATTTGTAAAATCTCGTTGATGACCTTTAACGCCTATCCTTGGTTTTAGCCAGCAGACAGCACATGTTCAAAGAAGCGGCCCGGTTTAGTAGATTCACACTGGAAGGGTTAATCTTTTCCTCCTGAATATTTCATATACACCTTATACTTTGGATAAGAGAATGTGTTCTGTTTTAAACATGAATAAACAGAGGGCCTTCAGATGTAATTCTCTTGTTTAAAGTGTTGGCTGAGCATAGACTTTTATAGCTGTAAGAAAAGCAGAGCTAATAGAATTATAAAATATCTGCCTCAAGAGGACACAAAGTAACAACACATGATTCTCGTGCTTGCCCAACCAGCCACCTCAAACAAGACAGGGCCTGCTCTTATGGCCTCAGAGAAACTAGCACGCCTGCTATGTGTTAAGCTGGCAAGAAGTTCAAAGTGACCGAACAACGGTCAATTTATTTGCTATGGCCCCAAGGCATTGTGCATGAAGTGAATAGACGATAAGAAAATGCAACAGTGCCCAGCTGCAACAAATGTGCTTCTCCTTGAGGCGGTCCACTGCAGGGGAAGCTTTGAAGTCCAATGTCAGTGCATATTGGTTGCTACAAAAAAAAAAAAAAAAAAAGAATTTAGCCACTTTCCCATTGCCAGATTTTGGTCTGGGGCAAGATGGAAGCAAAGAGGGTTGCAGGTCTTGAGAAATTGCAGCATAATCAACATGATACTTTCACATCTGATGATAGGCCACGGGTATGACTGGAATATATATAGCAACTATGGGCACAACTAAATTCTAATTATTAGCCAGGTTTGCACACAAATAAATTCATACAATTCACCACACCGAAAGTATGAAAAAAAAAAAAAAAAAAAGGCTTGTTTTTCAACTCCCCTAGAATTAAACTGTTGAATTTTACCATTTTTGAATCCATGGCAGAGCACTTTTAGCTTTAGCTTAGCACAGATCATTGATTCTGATTAGACCATTAGCATAAAACTCAAAAATAGCCAAATACTTGACTATTCTGTAGTTACAAATGGCGCTTTTCCAATGCATGATACAGCATGGTAGATTCACTTTTGGTGGGTTTCCACTGGGAACATTACCTGGTACTTTTATAACCACCTCGACTGAGGTTCCAAGTAAACCGCACCATTTCCAAAATTTGACGTGTACATTCTGCTAAACAATGATTGGCCTGAGAGAATTGTCAATCCTGCATCACTGAACTTGCTTGAGACACACATAGACCCCCTAGGTTTTAATCAGCACAGCCAGAGAAGGAGTGAACACAACTGTTGTGAACAAGCACACCGCCTTTTAACAACCAAAGAAAATGTTTTGTGGTCTGAAGCACAGACATTCCTCTTGTTGAAAGCAGAGGACCAGATCACGCGAGAGCATGATGGGACGACTCGGAATGAAAGTGTTTTTCCAGGAGTCATGCCAGTAGAGCCCTTGCGACTACAATGATATTCGGATGATCCCGCCCACTCTAAAGCGGTACTAAACTGCAGTGGAAATGCAAACCAAACTGTGCCGCACTGTAGTGAACAGTGAGAAAGTGTCAATTATGTAGTAAGACTGACATAAAATTAAAAAGTTGCTATTCACAAGAACTACAGCGAACTTGGTGGCCATAGCTGCAGCAAAGCCTCTTTTCAAAAAATTGTATGTTCAATAAAGTGATGCAAGAATGTTATAAACCCGCTTTTACCTGTTCAAACTAGTTATCATTGATATATTGTCAAGTACTAAAAAAGTTTTTTTTTTTTTTTTCTAGTTCTCCTTAATGTTGTTCCAAACCTAAATTACTTTTCTCTGAGGAAAACAGGAATATATTTTGACTGGGGCCCCTGTATTGTTTTGGACTGGAATTGGATTTACTTTTATTGAATAATCCGAACATTCTTCAATATCAGAGTAGAAGGAAAATCTAAATCTCTCAGGTTTCAAAAGACATGTGATGACAGAATCTTCATTTATGCGTGAACTATCCTTTAAAACAGCTGGATTTGAGGCAAGTCAATGCCGTAGATTACTGTAGGTAAATAGCTTGCAAAATACTCCACCATCGATTTTAGTGCCATATAAAGTCTTCAAATGATGCAATTTCATTTAAGTCTGCAGTGAATAACAGATTTAATTTAACAAGCCAGCCAAGCTGTTCACAATATAACACACAATCGTATTGTAAAAGCTAATTAGATATAATAAAATAAATTGGCTCAATGTGCAGTGTGCCATAGATATGCAAACTTAAAGCAGTTTCTAGAACCAAAACAATAGCAGAATCCAGCAGAAGTGTTTGTTGTGTGCATGTAATGGGAGAACATGAGTAAACATGATTGCCTACCATTCAGTAAATAAATTAATATAAATATAAAATGCATTACATTGATTCCACATTTAATTGTATTTCTTTCAAGTATTTATTTTCTGTTATATGGAATATCTCTTGAATTGTCAGTTTTGTTTCCAATTTGCAGGGTGGCTGACATTTTGAATATTGCAAATTAGTTTGCAATAGGCAACCATAAGAGCCAACTAGTTGCTAGGAAACCATATGTCCCATTCCCAAATGATTCAAAACCTAATTAGCCATAGACCCTTCATGCATGCAAAGTTTGGTGAGTTTGCAGTATTAGGATAAAAAGTTATTGCTGTTCAAAGTGACAAATAATAATTACAAGATTTAATGAGGTACAGTTTCTGAAGAAAAAATTTGGAGTGCAATATGACTGTACTTTCAGGTGCACAACTCCTGGAGTTTGAGTCAGTAGCTGGGACAAACGAGCCCAGCCTCATGGCTCTGTGTTTTTTTTTTTTTTTCTGATGTTAAAACATTTGCTAAAGCATTCTGGGTGATTGCTCGGGGCATTACTAGGGGCCGTCTTAGGCAATACCAAATGTTTGCTTACAGCCCCAAGTGAAAAGAGTACAGATGTATCTAGGATTTTCTGATTCTTCTTTTTTTTTTAACCATTAAAAAAATATGCAATCCTTGTCCTTGATGTAATGTTTCATCCAAGAAATATATAATTGATTGCATAATCACAGTAAACATCTAGATTACACTAGATTCCTAATGATTTATAGCAATAAACGCAATTATACTAATACCAACACATTAAAGGACATGTATTGAACTGCTGTGCTGAACTTATGTGTAACTTGGTCAAAGCTTATTAGTAGTTATATTTCTGGAAGTGTATTTTTTTTTTTAAAAATGCATCAAATGTAGTCTAAACATGATCATAGAGCATAGTTAACTGTCAAATGTATGGTAATGAGAACTTTAGAGACCAATTAAAATACTTCTCTTGAGGGGAAATCAGTGGTTCCGCTCAACAGAGATGCTTAGTAAAAAAGTCTGCAGAGGCCAGATTTTTTCTAACGTCTACCTAATATGTCTGCTATATCACACTCATCTCTCATTACCCTTAACTAGATTGTCAATCTGAAACAAACACAAGTGACTGGGTTGCCAAAACCCTTCATCAAGATTGTATTCATGTGATAATGGTTCACTAGTTGCTCTTCTAAACATATGTTTTATGCCCAAAGCAACTTGCTTTAGAGCAGGGACCACTTAAAGCATCAACTTTTGGCCTGTTTAAAACCTTGGATTCGCTTGGATTTCTCCACAGAAAGAAAGAAAGAAAGAAAGATAGAAAGCCATAAGAGTATTTCTCCTCTTATGTTGTAAAAATACTAAAATCACAGACAAATATGGTGACTTTAGATACGACATCTCTGACAGTTGTTAATTTGTCAGTGACATAATTGATTGCTTGTCTACTCTGGATGGATCAAGTTTGAATGTGCAAATGTGGAACTGCAAATGCGAGTTTAGCATAAGAGAAGATTATTGTAAGTGAATGATGACATTTTGGGATGAACTAATCTTTTAAAAAAATCTTTACTATAGAGTGCACTGATGCTCTTGGGCTCATTAAATTATAATATTAGTATCCTTATCAGGCATGCATGTGACATCACCAACACATTGCACATCTGCGTCTCACAATTGAATGATCATCCAAACACCGTTAATTGCACCCAGCTTTACTGAAGTGAAACAAGAAACAATCTGTTGCCGAGATGCCGACAATACGCTCTTCACCCGCCACCCCTCCGATTTCCGATTCATTAGGTGAATTTTAAGTTTACAAAGCACACAGTACTGCTCATTTTGCGTGTGCAGCTGTTGATAATAGAATCATAACTTTAGTATTTCCCTGATGTTCTATAATGCAGCTCTTTCATAGTTTCAAGTCTTGTAAATAAATAACGTTAACGTGCATTATACACACACGGGGGGCTTTGGCTGTTAATATCACAGCTCCTCCGATGCGATTCATCTAAATGGAGTACAGAAAGTTTCATACGATGCTTAGGCTTTGGTTCTCGCAGTAATTCAATAAACGCCTGGGCGTATAAGTAGAGAAATCCGTTCTCTCTGGATCGTGCCAGAAGCTGCCGCAGGAAAAGACCAGACTAGCTCAAGGCCCGGATTATACTGTGAGTAAATCACACTGACACAGGCTGAGAAAGAGAGTCTACATTGTCTGACGGGAGAATCAATCACTGCAGTGATTTGCAGCTTCTGTGTGAGCACACATAACCAGAGCCCTCCCGCCTATGTACATTATCCCAACTCCGCAATTCTGTGACAGTCCAATCCATATGGTGTGGGTGGAGAAAGGTGAACATCCCGCAGATAAACTACACTGGTGAACAGCTGTCATGTTACTTTACGCTGAGGCGTCTGTGTTTAACCGCAAAGCTTTGAACTGACTAAGGCCAAATGTGGTATTGTTTTGGATTGTCTTTTAAAAAAAAAAGTAGACTTGCATTACTTTGAAATGCAAAAGGAGGGATTCGGTATAAAATAAACGGCACTAGCTCATAACGTAGTAGTGTTTTGTACACATACAATACAGATCATGCAAAGAAAAAAAATCATGCTGCACCTCAATAGCTTCCAGGCCATGTTTTGGTGCAGCAAAGAACTGCCATTTTGCTTTTTGTTTGGACTTTTGTGTCTTTTATTATATGGCTCAGTGTATATGTGACATGATATACTGAGAGAGGAGGCTTTAGCAAAGAGAGGAGAACAGGACAAGAAAGAGGACAGAGAGAGGATAGTCAAAGAACTATATACTATTTATATATATATACAGTATATGCATACACTTAATATTGTAATAACTGTAATATTGACCATTAGCTGAATATATTTTAAAATGTAATTTATTCCTGTAATTTTTTTAAATCATTACTATAGCCTTCAGTGTAACGTGATTCTTCAGATATCATTCTAATATGCTGATTAAAAACAGTTTGCTTACTCTTTCGTGGAAATTGTGTTACATTTTATTCAGGATTCCTTGATGAACGTTTAAAAGAACAGTGTTTATTTGAAATATGGCTTATCTTTTGTGACATCATAAATATCTGTCAGTTTGGATCAAGTTGGTCAATGGTCCAAGGCTTGTGTATTTGGACAAAGCCCTAGTCGTAACTCTCAGAACACTCCAAGTTCACAGGTTGTAATTATGGATTCAGGAGCACATGAGGGCTTTGGCGTTGACACTGTTGCCATAGAAACACATAATTTAAAAAGAGCAGAATGTCACAATTGTCATCTCGGAATTACAGCATGACATGAAGGCAGCTTTATTGTAATATACATTGCATTGAAATGTTTCACATGAGGTAATCTGACAGCGTGGAGGAGGCGAGAGGGTGGAATCTTATGCTTTCAAGAGTACATTTTGCTCACCGCTGTAAACAAATATCTCTTTAAAACAAAATTGTACAGGTGCTACAACAAAATATTAATTGGGTTAATTAAATAACACTTACATAAAATCTATATTAAAAAAAGATAAATTTATATGCATATAAAAGAGACTGAGCGGCAGGAGATACAGCGTCTGGTAAAATTGGACTGAGGCTGATTCGTGAATAAGACACAGGTGTTTGCAATGAAGTAGCATGCACTAGAATGGTGCAACTGTTTAGTGAATTTGCCCCATGGTGTCTTCAATTCTAGCACCAGAAACCCTTGCAGGGAGAACAAGGATGGGTTTTACAAGAGAGGCAGTATTACTCGTGTCTTTTGCAGCAGGAGGAAGCCGAAGACGCAGCGGGATTAGAAAGACATGCAGACGCGCTTTGAGATGAAATTCTGAGAAGGTTCTGTTTCTCACAAACCACAAAAGAAGATCATTGTTCATTCCGCTCACGTGCTAAAAATGTGAAAAGATTGATTGCCAGAGAGGCAGGCAACCTTTTGGTGTCCAGCACAAATAGCTATGAATTACAGAGCGCTGTGTAAACGAGAGGAGAGAGATGAGGAGAAAAAGGTGTATGCGCGTGTGAGAAATAGAACATGGACCAGAAGAGATGTGAAAGAAAATATTACTGAAAAGAAGGTAGCAGAGCCTAACAAACTGTAAACAAACAAACAATTTGACGTACTTCACTGTGACTGGTATAACATTTTATCATTATCGTATAAACATTTACCCTGTGAGATAATAAATAATAGAAAAGTCAAACACAAAGAGAATAATATTCATAAATAATACCTTTTTATATTAAGTTTTTGCATGGACGACTTGAGCAAATTGGTTGTGTATGTGCAAAGATACCAATTGAAAGCTTTTTGAAGTCATTAGGAATTTCACCCTCAGGCCATCCAAGATGCAGATTTTTTTTTTCTTCTTCAGTGGAACACATTTGGATAGTCCCCATCAAAGTTACACATTGCAGAGAAAGGTGCACCTCCACTCGTCTTGAGGCATGCACTCACAATGAGCACATGTACCCTCCACGAACACGTCTTCAGCATGCCGCAGGCCCAGACACTGAAGACAACGCTCGTGTCCCTCGTTACAGCCACAGCCATATCACATTTCAGCCCAAGCCTGGTTGCCCACTGAAGCTAAGCAGGGCTGAGCCTGGTCAGTACCTGGATCGGAGAACTCCTGGGAAAACTAGGTTGCTGTTGGTAGAGGTGTTAGAGAGGCCAGCAGGGGGTGCTCACCCTGTGTTCTGTGTGGGTCCTAATGCCCATTTATATTGACAGGGACACTATAGTGTCAGAGGAGTACCATCTTTCGGATGAGACGTTAAACCGAGGTCCTGACTCTCTGTGGTCATTAAAAATTCCATGACACTCATCATAAAGAGTGTAACTCCGGTGTCCTGGCCAAATTCTCACTGGACCTTGTTTATCATAGCCTCCCAATAATCCCCATCCATTGATTGGCTGTATCTCTTTCTCCTCTCCACCTGGAGAGACACGGCCAAAAAGGTATCTTTAAAAATATGCGAGCCAACTGCGCTGGGAAACTGCGCACCACTGATCATGTCATCATGCCACCCAAAACAGTCTCTTCTTCTTTAGTGAATACAGTCGTGCACCACTTTGTTCCGAAGCAAAAATCTGATGAGTGGTTGCACCTGTCACCTATTTTTGTCGGGGAATGACAAATTCCCTTGGCATTTTCTCAGATATGATGCAGGTAATGATTCATAATAACATTGATCTTAACATAAATTGCTAATCATGTCACAGGCTTTGCAAAATCTAGAAGTACCGATACAAGGAGTGGGAAAAAGAAAACTTTTTTAATCCACAGCAGAAGTCCCTTTAGAGGGCCAAAGGAATGTTTGAATTGAAATGTTCCCATAAGAAGAGAGTACTCTGTGAAGGATACTCTCTAATCCCTGCCACTTTACAGCACTGCTGAGAAAACTCCTCTAACCCAAGTCTACAGGGTTTAAGACCGCTTCAGACTCCCCCCTTGAATGTTGGGACAGGCAAATGATAAGCTATTTAATTAATCTTACACCAATTTACTTGCAAATGGAATTCTGACCAAGGGAATCAAGAGGAATGGAGCTGACATCTGTCCTCTGTGGTCTAGTATACACTGATGTCTCATCCATTTGATTAACATGAAGACTAAAACGGCACCGGATTTCCCTTTGTCCTCTGTGATTGTCCTCTGCAGGTAAAACGGTGCTGTGATGGGCTCAATGTGGTATAGCATCTAACCTTCAGGGGTAGAATCTCTTGAAGTGGAGATTAAGATCGGAATGATTGCCTCTGGCAAGGAGTCATTTCAAGTACCTATCGCATCTACCATCTCACTAAACTTTTGTGCAGAGGTCGAATAGCACAAATAGTGAAGGGAGTCGTCAAAAAAACAGATTCTAAAACAACTGAAGAGAAAACTGGACATACAGAATCTCTGGAAATGGAATTGGATTCAAATGCATTGCTATTTCTGTGCCAGTTATTATCAGTGTTTCATTAAAGGATTTATGGATGAATTTGCAAAATGGGTCTGCTGCAGGAAATGGTGCTTCAGCACAAAACAGATATTTCCATAACTTGTTCTACACCTTTGCAGTAATTTGTATTTTACAGGGATTTTCTTTCTCTCTTGATTTATTGATTGATTAAAAATGTGAAGAAAAAAAAAGATTCGAATTTTGGTGCATGGATCAAAAGACAATTAATATTCAGAAATATTATTGATTTGACTCAAACGAGATCAGAATTAGAACTGAGTAAAACTGAATGGCTATTGTCTCCAAGCTATTTCTGAAATTATTTAAAATTGCTGAGATTGACAACATTGGTGCAGTTATTGAACTAAACTGAACTGAATAAACACTTAACTAAACTGAGCGGAATAGCTGCACTATTGCCTTTAGAATTGAATTCATTTCATAACTAATGAAATTTGCTAAATTAAAATGTAAGCGCAACATTACAGTGTCAATGTTGCCAATTTTAATAACATTTTAATGTTGAAAATATTGATTCTGTTGTCTTCTGTGATGCTAGTTATATCTGAATTTAATTCATTTCATAATTGTTCAAATTTGCAACGATGGCACTGTTAGTCATCTGAAATGATTCAACACAGCACTAAATTGAACTAATTATGATAGTATTTCTTATGTAGAAATGCTTCGTAGCTAAATTGAATTTATTTCATAATTGATTAAATTTGCAATACTGTTATTTAACTAAACTGAATAATGACACTATTATCTTTTGTAGAGCTTCTTATAGGTGTCACGCCCAGCTGGAGCTGCCAGCTGAAGACTGTGCTTGGCACTCCAGGGGTCCGTTCTCCGTAAGTCGCTTAAAACATCCGAGATGAATTGAGACATCTAAGATGAGATCATTGCGCTCACTATGAGCTCACTAATCCGGTTCTCTGAACGCACCTGTTGTTGATGATTAGTATACCTGGATTGAGTTGTCTAGGATTATTGCGCGTCCGTGCGTTGGTTTAAAAAGGCGACATGTATGGATAATAGAAACACTGATCACAGCCCCTTTGATTGGTTGATGAAATGGCAAAAGAGCGAGCTCAATTTTTTTTTTTCTCAAGCAGACCAAGAGCTTTTATTAGAAGGTTTTGGAGAATTACTACGATTGCGTTTAGAAAAAAAACTAAAACTAGATTGAATTTAGATTGAATGAATTTAGGCATATTTGAATATTGTTGCGTCCGAGCGGCCACTTCATGTTACTGGGATGAGATCTAAGAACTTGTGGAAACCGCTTAATATCAAGAATATGATTTTTATTAAAAGACTGAACAGGAACAACTTTTAACATCAGCTCACATTCATTTGGAGGGCGCTAGCTCTCTTATTTAACTCCTTATTAATACACCAAAGGCATTTATGTGGGATTATTAGCAGAAATTGTATGGAGTGTAATATGCGTGTGGTCATATGCTTGGAAATAATATTTCATGTCTTCCATTGGATTCGTTATAGTGCGCTACCCAATAGCAAAAAGGTTGGTCCCTTTAGTACTTTTTAAACAAAGTCTCAGCTTCGGTTTTATATTGTGTCTTACAGTAATGTGTTGTTCAAGCTCTTTAATAATCAGATCGCTGCATTATATATACATATTCATTATTTGTAACATGCCAGACATCCAGCAATTGCAATAATTTTCTGCTTTTCTTTCTTTTGATATAAAACAGCTCATCTTTCAAATGAATGTGTTTTTCCTCTTTGTTTGAAGTGTATAGCAATATATAAAAGTGAAGGAACATCAGAAGGCATGGGAAAACAGGCTTTAGACTAATGCATAAGTCCTCACTGTAATCGGGAAAATTATTGATTTACATTGCCGCTTAAACTAAAGCCATTGTTTGTATTTTGCTATAAAACTGCCAGATTTTAAAAGCAGAGGATATCTGCAAGTCCCGGATGAGCGTCGAAGAACGAAACAATCCAAGATCATGACAAATCCACAACAATTAAATCCAGCTACCTGAGTTAGCGAGGTACGAAGAACAAGCCCCAGCTTTCTATGTACACTGTGTTTTGTGTCTGTTTTTTTAACTTGGACTCCATTCCACAGAATGCACCTCTCTTTCACAGCTGTTCTGAATCAGGTTTAATGATTTAATTAGCTCCCCCTGTATAAATACCAGTCTGTGTGTTTGTCTCTTCATGGTTCGTTACATTGTCTACCTGGTTCTTTGTTTCTGTAATTTGTGTCTTTGTTCGTAGTTTGTTTTGCCATTTTGATTACTTGTTGCCAATCTTCGCTTGCCCTCGGATATTCTCTTTGCCTTGCCATATGGACTGATATCATGGTATTTTGATCATTGCTCTCTTTAATGTTTCTCCTACTGTCTATGCCTCCACTGAGTTTGTTTTGCCGGCGCTCGATTGTGCATGTCCTGACCCTGAGCCTTTAATAAACCTGTTGCACTTGAACTTGCACGCTTCACATCCTCGTCCATTACAATAGGTGAATTGAATGATATTTATTTTTGATTAATTTACCATTATTGATATTTATATAAATTGAATTAACTGAACTAAAGTTAGTTGTAAAACTGCATCATAGCTAATCTGAATTAACTGCATAACTGAATTGAACTGAAGATGATACTGACCTGAAAATAATCGAAATTTACAGTAGTTGGTTAATGACACTGTTGTCTTAGGAGTTTGTATAGAGTGCTATATATATATATATATATATATAAGATGCTGAAACGTGAAATGTGATCTTAATATCCAACATCTAAACTAAATTCAACAGTGATCCAAGAAGTTGATTCACCCAAGAATAAATGTCAAAATGCGGCGTGTGTTCCCTCAGTGATAAAAGCTATACAGATTAATAAATCAATAAATTACCTGAAATAGAATACAAGTGATCCTGGCTTGTTAAATTGGTCTGGAGGAATGTCTGCACTGAATCCAATCTAAATCTGTCAGCAAAGTCAGTGAGAGCTGAAGGCAGGGCAGCAACATCAGCTGCTGTAATATCCATACAGTTATCTGGGTCATGCGTATGTGCCCCATTCACAATGTGTGCACTGCCCCTGGAAGAAACAAACACTTATAAGACAGCTTATTAATGTTTTTTTTTTTTAGAAAACCGCTGTAATTCCGATACTTCCTTTGGCAAAAACAAACAAATTGCTTGTTGGCCACAGGCAGTGGAGGAAGAGCAATTGGAATTCCATCATTCTGCTGCTTTGTTGCCTATATTATTTTAGGTTTTCCTGATTGAGAATACCAGGTTCAAGTTATTATGCTTTGTCCTCCGTGGACTTCACGCTATACCTCAGTGTCTCTACACAATATTAATGTTATATATTAACCTAAGACAACGTCATAGAGGGTTTGTTTATGAACCAAGATGATATTCATATCCCTTGAGATTAAGACAGCTGCTCAATGAGAAAGTAAATATTAGTTTCAGTGAATGAAAAAGAAATCGTAAAAAAGCTCTGTTATGAGCTCACTATAAAAGGGGGAATTTGAAGGCATCATAGATTTGCTTTGGAAATGACATGAGGGTTAGAAAATGATGACAGAATTCTGGGATAACTATCCCTTTAAGACAGGAGCAGTAGCCTACAAGTGTAAAGCCCCATAGAATATGCAGTTTTTGACAAGGCATTTAGACCTTCTCCTGCACTCCTTCAACTCACATAAATTGTCTTACTCTTCATGCATTATTAATAGTTCTGGGTCAATGTTCCTGTCTTAGAGACACAGGGAATGAGTCTGAATTCCAGTGACTGAAGAAAGCTGTGTTAAACCCAGAATGCATCACATTGGAAATCTTTCTCAGCTCATAATGGGAGCCTGAGCAAGCAGAAATGAGAGCAACTTCCTGAATATATTCTCTCTTTACGCACAATAATCCACGGGTCATTATCCAGTCTTTAATTCCTTTCAGCTGCTTTCAGCTTTGCAGTGTCTTTATTATCAGTGATTCACATTTGATGTCCATACTATTTCTAGTCTGTAGCAATGTGAAATTCGTAAAATTATACTCTATTGAAATTGTACTGGGGGATTAGCAGTCAGACTAAACCATTTTTATTTAGATACATTTAGTCTACTTAATTGTGTAGGAGATGCATTCACTCACATAGCACATGAAGTGACAGGCTCCCCATGTGAAGTTATGATTTAACTGAAGGCTACTTACTCTATAGTGTAAAAAAAAATATAATAAAAATGACTGACAGCAGGACTGTGCTGTAGAGATAAGAGAACAGCTCAGGCCATTTGGGGGGACTGTCAGCAGCAGAGCTTCAAGCAGGTTGTGACATTTTCAGGGAAGTCCTGAGTCTCCAGCGCCATCAAAAGTCAAAAAATGTCGGGATGGCTATAATAGCAGATTCAGAAGATGGATTGTGACAAGTCAAAAATCACCAGCGTTTAACAGTTTTTTCGTTTTAGCGTGTTGATGGATAACTTCCTGAAGCATGTCATTTGATGTTAGCCAAACAACAGTTAACTTAACATAAAGGTATTCAAAGCCAAATCAGTCGAACTGTCCAGGGACCCTAGGTTGTTTGCCCATTGCAGCCCCCAGTCCCAACCTGTCGGAGGCATCTGTGTTGACCACAACATGCCTGGACGCCTGTCCTAGGGATACTCTGGCCCATAGGAAGGCAGGGTCTGACCATGGGCTGAGGGGGCCGCGACACTCCAATCTGGAGAATGCCACGGTGCCATGCCCATCCCGGGACTCGACTTCTCTGTGCCCTTATTGTTGTAGTTGTGGTGTGGACTATTCTTTAATATTGAGAAATATTTTTAGAACTGCATCTTAATTTTTATCTTTACAGTTATCCTGCTTGATGTGAACAAACCTTTAGGTTAGGTTTAGGGTTAGTAGTGTTAGGGTTAGAATTAGAAGACATACACTTGCAAAGTTGCAATGTATAAAGTGGACTGTTAAAATGAAGTGTTAAACCTTTCTCGTTTCTGTATTCCATGGTAGAAAGCAGCTTTCATAACGTCCTGGCTAATAAGGAATAATGAGGGCTTTATGAATCCATGAAGCATTCACATTAATGGACATCAATTCCTGACACAGCAGCATCCGAAATTTTGACATACCACAGAACACCCACAAAGTCTTCAGTTGAGAGTCGGGTGACAGGGGCTTTGAGGACGACAGTGAGGGCTGTCAAAGAGACGGACAGCATCCTCTGCTTAATATAACCTTATCATCTCTGGAGCAGGCAGCTAGTCAAGTCTGGCAGAACCAAGCACAGGGGCAAGACCTCTCCCGCCGGACCCACGTGTACAGAACACGGAGTTCACGGAGAGCACATCAGTCTTCTGTGTGTTTAGAGCATGTTAATGGATCTGTTCGGCAGACTGGTCAGGATTTAAACGAAGACTCCTACTGATGGTGGTCCTTTCATTTGAAGGAGTTTTATTCTGATACTTGATACGCTTTTGCATGTCAGCTGACTTTTAAACAGAATCAAATGAATAAATGCTGGGAATGAATTCATTTGGTGGTGCAGGAAGGTCAGCCTCGGCCGAGCGAGCCAGTATCTGTACGTGTTTCAGGCTCTGACTCAGTGTGTGAGTAACAGCTAGCAGGCTGTAATGGGCAGCTGAAATCCTCACTGAAGATTCAAGGCCTGTGCCGAGTTCACAGATAACAAGAGACTCGGGAAATGTCATCTCTATATGCTTCACTGTTTACACAGCCAATCGTGTACAAAGGAAACAGGAAGACCTTCCCTGAGTTGATCTTTTATCGACATTTCCGCACTGTGTTTAAAATGACAAACTCCTTCCTGAAGATCTGATATTTATCATTTTGCCAACCCGCAGTCAATAATTCATCTTGTCACTATTGTTGTATGTGGATGGAAGCTGGCTGTTTTTATAAATGCTTTCAGAAATCCTTTCAGTTAGATATACCAGCATATGTTAAAGAGAGCCAATGTACAATTATATAATTGCACACATCTATAAAATACTAAATGTTATAATATACTATGTCATAATAAATTAAATAATATAGTTTGTGATTAAGCGCATGCAAAATTCAAGTTTTTGTTTATATACAGTTTGTGTATGTTCTGTGTATGTTAATTATGTATATAAATACAAACACAAACAGTATATGCATTTACATGTCCATATTTGCATAATTTACATTATAAATAAATGTAATATATAAACATGACAATTGTTAACATGTAATTATGCATTTGCACACACACACACACACACCAATGTTGTTTTTTGTGATTTATGGGGACTCTCCATAGGCATAATGGTTTTTATACTGTACAAACTGTATGTGGTATTGTCCTACA
>JAUMHQ010000075.1:1654405-1666404 GCA_032361165.1 Enteromius paludinosus | reverse complement strand
CTGTTTTAACGGTCGAGTAGTACGTTCGGTTTTAAATGTAGTACCTACTTAAGAAGTATGCGATTTTGGACGCAGCGAGAGTCCAATAGAGATGCGGTGAATGCGGATGCCCTCTGGTGGAGCAAGAGGGCACTCATGACAGTTGTTAATAAAAGATTTATTGAGATTTATTTAGAATTACAACTAATTAGTATTTAGGGGGAGAAAGTAATTAATCTCTTAATGTGTCATAAATAGATTTTTGTTGTAAATATGCCTAGCAAGCTTGTTACACTGAATTACATTTTAATGGGTAGGTTTGGTAAATCAGGGGACAATTAGTGATATTTATTATATTGGCTTAGAAAAACAAAAAGAGAATTGCAATGATTGTAAAATTATTATTATTTTGTGAGGGGAAAACAACTACAATTTAACTTCTTGAGACCCAAGAAAAAAAAGTGTTTTGATGTCTTAGCGCATAAAAAATACTGGTAATGTAAATTGTATTTATTTATTTACTTTTAATGATATTTCAAGTTATGCTATGTCCTTGAAATAAATAAAAATACATGAATGAACATGCCTAGGCAAAAGCAATTGATTTTTACAATTACCAATACATTTTTCTTTTTCAAGATTTATTTATTTTTTTTACCATTTGTATATGGTATAAGATGAATCTTCACGGTTTTCTCTGTACAATGCATCTATAAACTCAATCTAATTTGAATAATAACGTGTTTTTGGCACAACATGTAATGAAAAAAGAAGTGTAATAATGGGAGTAGTAATTGAAATGATTTTTAAAACAATACATACGATTTCATAGTGAATATTTTATATTTCAATACTAAAATATAATTTTTTTCCCTATTCATTTGTTATATCTTGCAAAATCAACCTGGTCTCACAAAAAATATGTACCTCTGCACATTTTGTTCAACACCATTTTATGTACCTTACTGCACATTTCACAGCAGTTTTGAAGAGAAATTAAATTCATTGCAAAGCAGCTTTACACCAAAGTAATTACAGTATAGTTTACTGTACAGTTTTACAGTATATGTAGTAGTAGCTTGTACATGTACACGTGGCATAGATATGAGGTAAAGATCAATTAATGACGTAATCGAACAGACAAGTAACATTATAAATTAGTAGCAGAGTTCTGTAGTGCTGTGTGTTGTTTCGGGGTAGGAAATATCAATTAAGTGGCAATAAAACATGGTTCTAGACATGAACCCTGGTTAATTTTGTATTACGTTGACATAGGTAGGTATTCCTGTGTTTTTATTATGTTGCTTCAGTCATTCTGTGACTGTTCAGGATTCAAATATGTCGCTAAACGTTAATGCTTGTTGGAAATATGCCCTATACCAAATCCAACCCTAAACCTACCCAATAGTGTTAAAGTCCCTCTGAAATCAACATTAAGGTTTTTTGGGTGTTAGTATCAATATGTTAGTCTTAAGGTAATCTATAAGGCAGTGTGCTCCAAAGTAGTGAAAAAATGTTTTTTTAGAAGATATAAGCGTTCAGAATGTGCAGATCCGTTACTGACTGTTAATGGAGAGCAAATCTAAGGCTGACCAAGCTAAAATAAATAAAGTGAACAGTGGTGCTTCAGGATAAGCAGTTGTTCTTACTGTGATACTCACAGAGGCAGAACTATCAGTCCACACCATCCCTCCGTCGAAGCGACAGAATCTAAGGTCCTCCCTCTGGATTTATTTTTTCCCATTAATGTTGCTACAGGAAAATATCCACCCAACTCTCCATAAATATTGCTTTTCTCAGTCCCACGCTCTTTTTCTGGGCATTTGCACAGATCCTTCTGTTCTTTGGCTGTGCATTTGAACAGTGGCATTAGAAGCACAAAAAGGGTTTCTGTTTACTAATGTTATTATATGGATATGGAATTTACTAATGTTCTTTACAGGGTGTTGTTTACATTTGATTATGTAATGTGTTTTACAACCAGTAATAATTATAATCAAAAATGCAGCACTGGCCTTGGTCCTGCAGTGAGTGGGTGCTTTCATTGTTTCAAACAACACAACATAGCTTATATGTGTCTATGGCAGAGATACATTCAGTCTTTGACAGAATAATCTGCATGGTGCAAATTTCTTTTTTTCAGAAATTCACAAAATGGAACTCTGTGCACATTGTGCCTTATGTTTTCTGTCATGGCTTTGTGACCTTGTGTTTGAATTAGTTTGCATGAGTCAACACAAGCTCATGTCCAGTGGGCAGACATTTGTTTTATAGCAGAAACATGGCCTGGGTCCACATGGGGAAAGGACAGCTTTGACAGGACTTTGACCAGGTGAGTGGACTCAAATCTGCCCTCGCTTACCAAAAGCTCTACTGTGAAGGACTAAAAAAAAATGCAGTTTTTTTTCATTTTCTTTTATTTAACCATGTAGGTCAAACATACGTGTTCTCATATAACTTCTACATTAATTTAAAGTGGAAAGACTATAAAGGTATTTTGTAATTTTTACCTAAAGTTAAAATAATCATCTTCTTTTCAGTTTAAGTGAACAGACAGTATTTCAGGTAAAATCAAGTATATTTATATATATATATATATATTAGGGGTGTAATGGTTCACAAAAAGCACAGTTCGGTTTGATACGATACAGTGGCTATAAATGTACAGATCGCTGTTACCAATCGATTGTTTTGTCCTGTTCAAATCTGTTGGAAATGCCTGCCTGAATGCCGTGGGGATAGTTTGTAATGCGCTGTCATTTGTGCTGCCTTGTTGAGCGTAGCACTGAAAACATTATATTTTACACACTTTATTCTCAGTTTTTTTTTTCTGAATCGTTCGGTTTGTAATCCGAGCCGAACCGAAAGCCTCGTACCGAACGTTTCAATACGAATACGCGTATCGTTACACCCCTAATATATATATATATATATATATATAATGAAATCTGAGAGTCCTTGGTGGTTACATTGCTGTCTGTGGAAGATCAGAAATCTCTTAGATTTCATAAAAATAATTTTTATTTCGAAGATGAACTCGGAAACAGGGGCCTCATGTAACAACGCTGCGTACGCAGATTTCACGCTCACATTGGGATTTACTAACAATGAAATGAACATGAGAATGTGCGTTGGTTCACGTCAACTCCATGTCTGGCGTAGGTCTATTTCTTGTGCATATTTGTTTTATGTCCGTTGGCGACTCCTAGAGCCAATTGTTTTAAATTGCACACTACAAAGTATCGCACCAACACTTAAGAACATTGCCATTAATTTAGAATCGATCAAATGGGTTAATTGACACAATATTGTTCTATCAATTATGTGACTTAGAATATATAAAAGCATTTGCAAATGTATACAACCCTTAGTCTATGGCAATGGCAGTGAGTGCGTTTACATGGACCCTCTTAATGCTATTATATTGGCAGTATTGCGATTAAACTTTACCTCATGTAAACGCAATACTTCGATTATAATACTGCATTTATGCTCATAATCGCAGAAAGCATAATTGTATTAACATAGGAGGCCGATTTTAATCGAAATATTCAGACATATAAACACATAAATGGAAATATTGCCGCTCTGACCTGTCTTTACTACTGTTTCAGCGATTAAAATAGTTTAGTTTTTGTGAAATGGCAAAATGATTATTTTTCGTTTTGTTTTTCTTTTAAGTCAATTTAGAAAAATGTTTGGAACATTTTTGTTTGTTAAATAACCTATATAAGCAACGACCAGCGGCAGAGAAGCTGATGCCTTTTCAAATAATCATGACTTGCCTAAAATACAATCACTGTAGCCTACATACTAATTTAATTCATGCATATAAAAATGTTTTAACATTAAACCTGCGGATATAAAAATATTAACAATAAAATGTACATGTGCAAGTACAAATCATGTGGTCTAGAGGTAGAATAAATGATTACTTTTTTGAGGCCGCGGGTTCAAATCCACCCTCGTAAAGGTCTTTTTTTCTAATTAAAAAGAGCACTGTTCATTTAAGTGATTGTATATCGAGAGCAAGGGCACGTTCATGTGAATGTTTTTTTTTCCCATTTGTTATTAATTCCGGAGGGCAAACTTGCAAATAACACAGTTTTTATCCGGTCTACACCGATAGGAGCACCTCCAATTCAAATTCTGTGAAGTTTCTCTTCTTGCTTGCTTGCTTTTGCCATTGCTATTTCGGGTTTTTTCCGAAGTACAGTCATTTTCATATTTATACGGGGGAGGAGGCAGGGAGGGGTTTAGCGCTCGTGCATGTACGCTCAATTTCACGTTAATTCGGATGTATAAAGAGAATATGCGTGGGATTCCGCGTACACAGTGTTTCATACATCTGAATTGTTTTTGTCCGTATGCACATTTCCAGGTTTGTCCGTAGGCAATGTTTTAGTAATAATTCTACGCATGTCTTTGTACATGAGGCCCCAGGACTTTTCAAGGATGAACATTTATTTAAACATGCTGGAGAAGAACAAGCAACACACGAACACAGCCACATAACATCAATATGTCACGATAGAGACGGGAGGAGGCATGCGGATCCATATGCAGACTTTATTTACATTACACAGAGTCAAAACAGGCAGAGTCGATCACGTCAGACAGGGGCAACAGAGGCAGAGACAATAGAATAAAACAGTACTTAGTGGTAGTCAGGCTAACAGCGAACAGTATCCAAGGGGCGAAGAAGAGAGTGTAAATCTAAGGCAGGCAGAGTTCAAGAACAGGTAAATCCAGACACTGAGAAACACAGGGAAACAGGGAACATGGGTGGCTACACAAAGGGAGTAACGGGATACATCCAACATTGATGAGTCTCTAAATAGGAAACAAACAGGACTTTTATACAGTCATGCTAACAAGGCTAAGGGGAGGAGCGAGTTGGTGGTCAAGGCAACAGACAAGGTTGGTGGAGACAACAATGAAACATTATGACAAGGAATGAGATGGGCGGAGACGTGAGTTCATTGAAACAAGTCCAGGCATGAAAACAGAGGTAAACACACACACAATTAGCTGGGTCATGGAGTGCCATCCAGTGGCCTGAGCTGGCACATCCAGCTGATCATGACAGAACTGTCCCTTTAAAGCAGTGTTTCCCAACCCTGTACCTGGAGGGACACAAACACTACACATTTTCCAACTTTTCCTAATCAAACATACCTGAATCAACTCATCAGCTCATTAGTAGAGACTCCACAACCAGAAATATATTGTTCAGATAAGGTAGACATCCAATATGTGCACTGTTGGTGTGCCTCCAGGAACAGGGTTGGGAAACACTGCTTTTAATTAATATAACAAAGCATTATATTTATGCATTCATTATTCTGTATATTATAACATTTTATATTTAATTAAAAATGTCCCCTCTTAAAAATATAAGGGGACATTTTAATCAATTTTTATTTTAATAATATATAAAAAAAAAGATATATGTATATGAATAATAATGGCAGCACGACTCATTATTATTATTTTTATTTATTGTTTTTTTTTTTTACAATAATCTTAAAAAAATATAAATTTTTATATAATTAATCCATCCAATTGTCCAGACTCATCAGCAGATCATCAACAAGGGATTTTCATCCACAGAACTGCCTTTCACTAGTTTATCAAAAAGGAACTAGACGGCGCGTCGACAAGACGCTATGGGGAACACCTCCAGCGTGACGGCTCTGAATAGTATGTGTAATCAGTCCAATGGATGGGTGAGACATAATAGGCGGATGATGTCATTGGCCAGGAAGCATAAAACCACGTGGAGTGCAGCTTTAATTTCATGAAGCGAATGCAGGCAGGGATCCCGGAAGTATGGTTACAAGACGTGGCGTCTCGTTCCTTGAGAACCCGAGCTGCGTTGACAAGACGCTATGGGCTATGCCCATGCCCCCAGACTTGCAAATCCCTGCCTAGTGTGTATACCTGCACAGCTAGGGCGAGAGAACAAAAGAGCCCTAAATGGCTCATAATTCCAATCCGTGGAAACTGAGAAACTTGTGGTGTGTAGACCATCCGGCAGCATTATAGATCTCCTGTACAGAGACCTCAGATATGAAGGCCTTGGAGGCTGCAACACTCCTAGTTAAATGAGCCTTGACTCCTAGCAGCGGCGGGAGACCAGAAAACTTATAAGCAGTATTGATGGCATCCACAGTAGTTTCTTCTGGCCTGGCTCCCTGAAGGCAGGAGGACTGAAGTCCCTTCAGTACAATCGGCTGTGGTGTGACCGCAGGGAACCCCAAAACGCACCCCACAGGTATGGATGAAGAGGCCACTGTGGTCTGAGATCTCCCCTATAGGCTCAAAAGGTGGCCCACAGAGGGCCTCTAACACCACAGCCAGATCCCACGTAGGGACTTGGGTTCTTACCGGAGGCCTCAGCCTCAGCGCACCGCAGAGGAAACATGTAACCAGGGGTCTCTACCAACTGTGTGTCCACAGAGAGAGGCGAGGTAAGCCGATATTGCCGACACGTAAACCTGCGGTGTATGCCACTCTTCCCCAGAGGAGCCTGCCTTCCGAGGTCCTGAGCATCATGACTTCTGAAGTCTTCTATTGAAACAACAGTCCTCAGACAGCGTAACCAAAGCCTGCTAGGCAGGACCCAACAAGATACTTACGTTTTAGCCGAGGACTAGAACGAATAACAGTCCACTGCTCCGCATTCTGTTAAAAACCCTCCAGCCAGGGAGCGTCACTCTGACTTCTCCTGCATGGCTGGGGCCATGCTCTGCCCAGCAACCCCTGCTGCCAACTCAACCTCCTTGGAGAAAGAGAGAGCACCATGTTCCTTAATCAAGAATTTTTTCTCAAGCGCGATCATAGATTTCCACACCATTTAATTCCTCAGAATTCCTCAGAATTAAATGCAGTGAAAAATCCAAAAATTAAATTTCTCAGAAGTAAATGCAGTAAAAAATTCACACATATAATACAGTCAGGCTACAACAAAAAGCATTGCTTCGGCAACACGCGCTGATTTCACTCACAAGTTTTTCTCCCCTTAGCAGCAAGCTCGTACTCAAAAAAGGGGGAAGAACCACATGGTGGGCTTCCGAGCCTGGAGATATAAAGTGCTCGATCTAGGGAATGCAGGTGGAGATAGCAGCAGAACCAGATAGGAGAGAACCGTGAGCTCACAGACACACTCCTCGGAGCAGTGGAGAGAAGCGCAATCAGCCCCCTTGAGAGCTGACAGTGTGAGCTCCGCTCCCCAGAATCAAAGGCAAAGATGAGAGAATAATCCAGTAGCGTAGTGAGGGGTCGAGTGATCGGCAAATGGTACCTAAGGGGCCTAGGCAAGATTGAGAGTCAGGGGCTAGCAGGGTCGAGAACGATAATCCAGAACAGAAAAACTGTTCCAGCTGGCATTGTTAAATAGCCCCCAACCCCTTAAGGAGTGGCTTCCAGACATTAAAGAATGCCAGAAAAGGGGTGGAGCTGTGGGGATGTAGGTGACAGGAGTGCCCTCCAGGGCGGAGCAAGCGGTAGAGAGCCCTCCAGGGCTGAGTGGGCGGTGCAGACGGCGGAGATGCCCACCAGGGCGGAGCTAACGATGGAGATGCCCACCTGGGCGGAGCTGATGGCAGAGACGGCCACCAGGGTGGTGCAGGAGATGGGGATGCCCACCTGGGTGGAACAGGCGTTGACACCTTGGCTGGCTGTGCAATCACCAGCGGAACCTCCAGCCTCTCTGCGGGAATAACTATCCGGGGTTTGTGCAGCCACTAGTGAAACCTCCAGAATCTACGGTGGGGACCGGCATCTCTGGAAGTCGTGCAATCACTGGTTTTTGGCATAGGCGGGACTGGCGGCCATCTTGTGCGACAATTCGGGAGCGGCGGCCAACTTGTGCAATGACTCTGGATCGGCGACCATCTTGTGCAGTGACTTGGGAACGGCGGCGATCTTGTAGAGTGACTCGGGATCAGTGACCATCTTGTGCAGTGACTTGGGATAGGCTGCCATCTTGTGCAGTGACTCGGGAACGGCGGCCATATTGTGCAATGGCTCGGGAACAAAATCAAGTGCACAAATCTTCACTGCACACATTCAGGTGCACGCACACACCAGGATCAAGTGTGACCACACTGCACTCCACGACAAAATCCCACCACCACACACTAGATTCAACGAGTGGCCTGCGTGGAAGCCTTGATTCCTAAAACACAAAAGGGAAAAGAAGCAATATGTGAATAAATTCAAACAAAATGAAAATAGAAACCAACTTAACATATAACGAAACTAGGATGATTATTCCCCTCTAGAGGAGATGAATAACAGATGGAAAGTAATTGCCTTTGCACATACCCAAAAGACAAAGAAAATATAACAAAATCAAAACAAAATCACTTATAGAATTTAACTGAGGAAACCATACAACCAAGCTATCAAAGAAAATAAATAATTCCAAACAAACCAAAATACAAAGATCCAAGCACTAAACTCACACACACACACAACTAGTCAACACATTCACACCACAAACCAGTTGATCAAAGGCACGTTATTCAGTTGAACAAAAATGCACAAGGAAAACACAGTCACAAAGCAGCAGCGTCACTCAGTGTTGCCCGGCAGGTTGCACTAAACGTCATGAATCTATTTATCCCTTTAAATAAGCAAAAAACACAATTAATCAAAATATCTCAACTAATATTCACAATAGGAAAATACACCTAACTTTATGTTACCGTTCAAATCAAATCTGCACAGTCTGATGAACACCCACATAAACAACACTCGGTTAAAGCCAGAACCTGTGGGAAATGCACGCAACCACGAACCAACCACAGCAAATGTTCTCGGTCCCAAACTAAAACCCACAACAAAACTAATTAAATTAAAACATGCCTAACACAACATCACCTACACCAGGTTAGTGGTCCCATACAGTACCTGCAAGACGAGAAAAACAGCACGGCATTCCAGCCGGAGCTCATTAAAGGGAAGCGGCAGCTGCGGATCAATATTCCAATCACGAAATTACGATCCAAATTAAATAAATTACTTAAAACAACTCGTCTACGCTAAGGACATTAACCACAACATACCTGCGAGATGGAAGCAACACAAAACAGGAAGGGGCGGCTTCAGGGAGTGACGCACAAGCGGTGCTTCAACACAAAAAGTCCCCACTTATATACTCACATACCACTCTGATTAAGCTGCTCGTAGATTGCTCATTTAAAGGACCACACACCCACTATTTATACCACTACAAATAGCAAACTACTTTATTCACAAAACAAGACACCAGGAGGGTCGATATTAGCATTCAGACACATCAAATGCAAAGACGAGAGAATAATCAGAGGTGGTCGAAGTACACAAATCAAGTACTTGAGTAAAAGTACAGATCCATACTATAAAATATTACTCCAGTAAAAGTACTCCTTTTTCAATTTAAACATTTTTCTCAAACCTTGTCTGTTGTAAACACTCCCAGAGGGCATTACTTCTTTTCCCCTCAGATGTTTTACAGTATAGAAAAGAATATTTGGACATTATCTAAAAATGACTATAAATTAGCACTAGCAAGCTTGTTAGCTAAATATTCAGCATTAATGTTAGATAACAATATTTAGACCTACTTATTTTTCAGTATATGATTATGAACATTCATATCTGTCTACTCGGCTAGTTGATCCAAACAATATAAAAAATGTATACCGTTTATAAACAATATAAACACAGACGTAGGGCTAAATGCGTAGCATTTTAATAAAACTGCTAACATTACAGCAGCAGGGAATATGAATGTTTTTTGACTTAGAGACACTGATGTTGATGTGTCTGCATTCATTTCAGTGGACTTAAATAGATCACCCTCTACTGCTGTGTAACAAACTGACAATTTGTACCTAAATATGATTTAGTTAAAGTTAGACGCATCATCAGTCGCCCGCGCCAGTTGTTCTTGTGAGTTTGATTCACTGGAACTCGCTCTGAACGGATCGTTTGAATCAGTGAGCTGTCGAAACGTGAACAGCTGCAATCGGATCATTCCAATCCGAGAATGAATCGTTTATTGCGATTTGCAAACCGATTGAACAGGTTCATTAAAAAGAATCAGTTTGTTATTTAATCGCTCGGAGCATGTGATATATAAGTAACAATATGTATTATGAAATGTAGTGAAGTAAGAAGTACGATCCTTTGCTTAGGAATGTAGTGAAGTAAAAGTTGCTAAAAAAATATACTAAAATATTTATCTGCAGGGAATAGACTGTCACATGAAGTCTAGACCTACATCCCTTTGAACATGTGCATTCCTGTGTTCTTTACATTTATGGTTATGATGCATCAGAGAGCACTAATTTCTTTATACAAATACCAGTGATTTGCCTAATGGTGAATTAAGATAACGTACAGGCAGAAATCACTGATGGGAAAGGAGAATTAATTTAAGAGATTTAATGGAAACTAAAAGTACCCCTCTGCTCTGAGGCTCATCAGTGACCTGAAACAAAATATGTAAAATGTTAGTGTTTATAATGGTAGCCTGACACTGATCACTGCTCTTATGTCAGTGTCATTTCACCAATGAGCAACTCATTCCTGTAGGGTCTTGCTCTCAGTCTACCATAAAATTAGATTCAAGTTTATATTATATTCATGTTATTTCTGTCAAATTCCCATGATTCATTCCAGAAGTTTTCAGGTCAAAGTGTTTTTACATTTGCATCACATTTGTTGATTATAAAGCATTTTTTTTTTTACATTATGGAAAATAACACTGAGTTGGTTGATGCTAGTAAATTCTCTTACAGTTTAAATCTATTAGTTAACACACCTAAATTAAAACAGGTAATATATTCATTTATCACTGTCAAGTGCTTCCTCAGATCCAATTCGGTTCCTCATTCACCATAAAACCTGGTTAGAATCCATGTAATGACAGGGTATGTAACAGCTCTAATAGCATGTTTTACAGTAGCAGTCATTTAGCAGTCATAAGGAAAGTGTAACAGGGCTTATTAAGTGAATATTATGAAGCCAGGCGGCAGTTGAACCAGACTGCATGCTGTGAAGCCATCATTTGATTGCAAAACTCACAGTGGAGACAGAATTCCCAGAATTCTCCATCTTCACTCAACGCTTTGCGGTTTCAAAGATGATGTTAAGCTCAGGTTTTCTGGAGTGAACACTGTCAGTATACAAAAATACCATTATTACAATCTATGTAGCTTTTATTAGTTTTTATTTCAGTTGTAATTTTAGTATCAAGTTGGACAAAAACAATCAGTGTATATATATATAACAGGATATTGAGTGATAAAATCAATAAATGAATGAATTGATTAATTGAATACCATAAAATTAAAAACCAGAATGGAGACTAAATGCGAATGTTAAGTTTGCAATTTTATTCTATTTCTATTAACTTCACATCATGTCATTTAAACCAATTTCTTTTTTTCTGTTGAAAACTTTTTTTTTTCCTTGCAGTGAAAGTCAGTGGGGTCCAAAATTTGGTAACACTTTATTTCGATGGTCCACTTTAAATGTTCGACTAACAGTAATGAACTTTGCAACTTCATGTCAGCTAACAGTCATTAGGGTATTAGTAGACTGTCTACTTAATATCTCCTAACACTTTATTTTGATATAGTATATGTCAGCTTATTCTACTAACCCTAAACCTACCCTAACGGTCTAATCTGAGAGTTAGTAGACTTGCAGTTATGAATTAATACGCATTAGTTGACATGTAGTTGACAGGTAGTTACAAGATTACTTATAGTTAGTAGACTGTAACCCAAAATTTCAAACAAAATGAAACCAGCGTAAAAGTAATATATAAAACACAAGTGTTCTTATCTGAGCCTTCTGAAGTGATAAGATCATTTATAATGAGGAGACCAAAATGTAAGTAATATCATGCATCAATATATATATATATATATATATATATACAGGACCTTCTCAAAAAATTAGCATATTGTGATAAAGTTCAATATTTTCTGTAATGTACTGATAAACATTAGACTTTAATA
>JAUMHQ010000075.1:1625929-1643381 GCA_032361165.1 Enteromius paludinosus | reverse complement strand
CATTCAGACTAATGCACGGATCTCTTTCCATATATCAGATGTTTTGCTCTGCTCTGAAAACATAACTGACGGTGTGTACATCAGTTTTGTATAAAAGCATTAGAAAATGCAAGTGCATTTAGCCGCAGCCGCGATCAGACGCTTCAAGATAAAAAAACACATCACGCACACGCAAGTCTGTCAGTGCGCAGATTTAGTCCATATACCAATGCGTTCCAACGGTATATGAAGATCACAGACGACAGGTGATAAGGATCGAAGCTCACACGTACTGTAGTTTGGAAAACTAGTCCCGTCCGAATAAAGCTACAGCGTAATTCGGCTATACATCCGCGCTAAAGGTGAAAGTCACCATAGCTTGTAGTATAGACTCCAACCAATCTTTGTAAATAGATTAACGGCGACCAACACCTGTTATCACACAGCAAATCACAATATTGTACAAGAGTGAATTTTCTAAATTTGCCTCATAAAATAACAAATCATTTTGGGACCGGCAGAAGAACCCTTGTCTTTAATTAATTTACTACTGCAGTCAGGCACAACGATTAACAACCCTTGTGGTCTTCAGAGGCTCCATAATGATTCATAATCACTGTGGGTCTCATGTTGGGATTGGAGGAAGTGGGTCAGTGGAGTTGAGGGAATGGTAATTTAAGATTCAATCCATATTCCACTGCTGCTCATGCAGTCATGTGTTTTCTCTTGAGATCATTTTGCAACCTCATCAGCTGTATCACAGGGACATGGAGAGCTCCCACAGGATCATATTTACGGGATTTACATTATATTGTCTATTAAAAGTACCTAAAGTATTGGTTTTAATGCAGATAGTTTGCACATTCAGCACAGTTTTTTTTTTCTCCTGACCTCCGCTGGCCTTCATACATTCACCTGACTCATCGCTTTAACACATTGAATGTTTGATTTCTACTATAATGCTTTGAGATCAAAATACAAATGCATAGAAATCTCTGCTTTACCATATTCAATCTACCATGTACAGGTCGATCAAAACATTTGCACAAGCTCACAGAAAGTATAAGAGAAAAGCTGATGTTGGTACAAAGTTGGTAGCAATAATTAAATTGTTGATTTGTTGAGACAACATCATATTTTTAAGGATCATTTAAGTGCATGCATAGTATTGACCAATAACAATAGTGAATGTAAAAATAATTATTAAATATTGGCTTCTGATTTTATAGAAGGAAGTGTAAAAATTTAATTTTGGAACATAATTGTGTTTGAGTGAATTTGTAAGGTCTTTCCATTTTAAACCCTCTATGCTGTTTGTATTTGTTTTCTTACTAACGTTTTTTTTTTTTTTTTTCATGCGTGCATGTCCTCACCTCCAGTCACATGTTGTATGCAGTGAGTGGGTGTTGTGGAGGAACCCGAGGGGTTTGGGACACGCTCTCACTCTCTTTCATTCCATCTTTATATCTTCATCTCTCTGGACTGTGAAAGCAAATTGCTTCTCTTTAGAGCTCCCCTCTATTCACAGTTTCTAGAGTGTAGGCAGAGGAAGAAGGAGGAGGAATAAAAGCCGGTCAGGATGGCCTTCAGTTACAGAGAACTTACAAAGCATAAAAGAAAAGGAAAAAATACAGCTGTCATGATCACAGTCCAATAGATAACTCTGTCCTCCACTTCTATGATATTTCCCCATAACTGCTGGCTGTTCAAGGCTCATTGTCACAATAAGGAACTCTCCGGCTGGTCAAAGGATTTGAAGTATTCTTGGGAGTGTCAGCACTGATTCCATACACATGATCAACTGCACACAGCCTGCAGGAAATATAGTCCTCTTACCAGATAACAAAATCATTTTGGACTCTTTAGCATATTTTTAATACAAAATAAAATACGATTTTAAAAAATTAAGTCACTTAATGGAATGCTAAATACAATTAAATGAAAATCTCTTTTATAGTTTAAATTACATGCAATTAGAACGTTTTTGATCAACTTAAGAATGCTTATATACAATTTCATAATTCGGTTGTCTTTGAAATGTGGTTCAAGTAACATTGCTTGAATGAAGGTCTTACGGGTTTGAAACGACATGAGGGTGAGTAATTAATGTCAGAATTTTCATCTTTGGATGAACTAACCCATTATAACCAATGTAATGTACTTAAAGCAATATAAAAGATTATTAAAACATTATTTCTTACACAATTTAAAATGTAAATGTAAATGTAATGAAAACTTACAATTTGATATTATTACAAAGTGCCTGTTTTTGTTTACATGTGTGTGTGTGTGTGTGTGTGTGTGTGTGTGTATACAGTATGCTTTCCAGATTTACAGTATACAAGGATACAATTGATGTTTTTTACGCAATTTCTTTTTTTATTTCTTCCATGTATGATGCTTTTGTGGTAGTGTTCTTTGTTTTATTTCAAGTTTGAAAGCCCCTGTTCACATTCACTTTAGCTTAAAAAAAAGGCATCCTAGACATTCTGTTACAGAGATGTTCTGTTTTTTTTTTTTGTGTCCCACACTCAGGTGTTCATCATGCAGCTTTGAAACAACCAAAACTATCCTTTTAATCCAGACCACAGTTGCACTAAAAGACAGCATTTGAGTGTTTTAATTTTCTGCATAATGTTGACAGGAAGTTTTTTAGAAAACTTGCAGTTAGCCGAGGGTCTCATTAGTCTCTAATACGAGGCGTCAAGTGGGCGAGAGCTCCTGCTCCAAAGAACGAAATGAAGTGGGAATCAGCAGCAGCTGGTCTTCCTGATTGGATAATCTGTGTATCTTTGGTCTGGGCGGCCTCACAATATGGTGGCAATTTCATTGCTAAGTATGCAATTACTGTGCCACAGCACTTGAGGTAAATAAGCGAAGGCGAAAAGGTTATTATTCAGATCTAATGATGTAAGTGGACATAAACATCAATTACGGAGCTCTCCCACAGGTGCAGAACATGATGTTTTCAAAATGTGCCGGAAACTTCTGTTTACATCTTTTATTGTGTCATAATTTCTGTATAGTGTTGTTTTCAGGGTCGCTTCAGGAGTTCAGGGTCATTGAAAGTAGTTGACACGCGGTCGGTAGTTCAGAAGTGGAAATGAAATCCATCCCGCTGCGGCGTGTGTTTTGACCCTCAAAGCTCTCCTGGCACCTAGAGTCGCCAAGAAACTGCCACTTTCCCCTCAAATCATTCATCTTGAGCGGCACTGCATCTCTCGCACACTCACTCCATCTCTCATCTCGCCCAGACAATCAGCCATAAACACTTCAGCCTGACTGGGCGGGGGTGAAACAAAGCGAGACGATTCACTAAAGCACCAAATGCACAAGACTAATACCTCTCATGAGGTGTAAATGAATTGCATTCACATATTTGGCTAATCAAGGGCTAAGTTTTAATTTGATGCTGTATAAGCACCAGATGTATTTTCCATAGCTTTGTGAAGAGACGGCAGAAAAAAGAAAACGCCTGAAGGGACGAGCGAAATAAAGAAATAATGGATGAAAATAATGCTTTTTAACAGGAACTGTTTAACAGGAACAAGGTTGCTCTGACATTTCAGTGGCGAGTGCGCTGATTCATTCCTCCCTCTTATTCCCATCTCCACTCCTCAGCCCACGGATTTTGATGCCGTAGGCCTGGCGGCCTGCTTGCCTGCCCCCACTTAGCATAAGAAAAACATTCTCTTAACCCGACGTTGTTCAAATCCAGGCAAAGAAGAGATTGCGTCCATGTGATGCATTATTCTACAAAGTGGACACTCATTGTGTTCTTGCAATCTCAGTGCCAGTACTTATTTGGTCAGAAAAGGAAGTAAAATGCGTAAATGCCATATTAGTAACCATTGCTGATTACTCCGACATATCTACAGAAAGGTTGAGATCACATAGACTGCAAAGAGAATTGACAGATGTGATCTGCTTCAGTTTCTTCAAATTAGTTTTTACAAGAGTTGGTTTGGCATGAAACTAGCTGGAAGCAAAAGAAAGGGAAGACGGAAGCGGCTCATTCAAAACAACCCAGATCCAGGTACATAATCAAAGTAATACAGCCTCGAATTAGAAATATGATCGCATGCCGATGCCACTGCCAGACAAAAAAACTGATGACAGCTGTGGTTAAACACAATAAAACAAGCGGATTGGACAGAAACAATCGCCAAAATGCTTGAGTCTGCATGCTTCTTATCAGCAAAATTTTTATAAAGTATTCTTTTTTGAAAAAGAAAACGTTTTATTGCATCTTACGACTATGTTGTTTATAAAATAATGTATGTGTGCATGTGTGTAAAACAACAAACTGACGATTTATATGTAATCATGTGTAACTGTATGTTGTGGTTAGCTTGACTAGCGATTAGCTGTAGCTGGAATAATAACATAGCTGTAAAATTGTTGCCAGCTGAAACTGAAATGCATCTTCGTCTAGACACAGTGACACAGTGAGTTTGTCTTAAGACACGTTAGATGTGATTCACCTCCTAGTAACAATCCTGTCAGATCAGCCATCCTTGGAGTGAGCCTATACAGGTCGGTTGATATGGTTTCGTCTGTTAAAGTTAACCTTTTCAACATGTTTCCGTGTTGTTGCTCAAAAACGTCATGGCAATGGGCGGTGTTCGGGTGATGACTGAAAGAAGTGACTCAGTAGTTCAGACACAACATTTTTATGGAAGTCACAACAGCTCATAAAAAATCATAGCTACTTCATGCAGGCTCTGTGCAGTTTTGAAACTCAAACTGTATGGTAGTTACTTAGCCCCTAGACCTCTGTCATCATGAAAAAAGCCAGGAAATTTCAGATTTGAAGATATGGGACCTTTAAGGGATTATAATGAATGCATAATGCATAGAAAAACTCATTAATAATCATAAAAACAATTATAATACATTATAATATTTATGTATTTGTGATTTATGACTCACTTATACACAATGAACACTGTAATAAATCTACTTTATTCATAATGGTCTATATCATATCTTTATATTGTTTATGATCTGCTCAGTACCTTACAACATATTATAGTTTGAAGAAATATTAACTAATATTATATGTACAATCAATTTTATGTAACAAACTTAAAAAGTGAAAGAAACCTAAAAAGTGAAAGAAATAACAACAACAAAAAGAGTATTAAAATATGAGTAAAGGTTTTTTGGCCTTTGCCCAAATACTCATGAATGCCCAGCACTGGGGCATTTTTCCCCTGACATCATTGTGTTTACTGAACTAATAAAACACACCTGAAATCAATATTTTTTTTCTAATTATAATGCATGTGTCAAGTAGCTCTGTAATAAGCAGGATAATCACTTATGTAAAAGAGTTACATAATTGCATCATAAATATTGCTGTCACTGCATTATTTTTTGTGCACGAAATAACTTTGAGGGAAAAAATAAAACATATACTGTTACTAATAATAGCTGCCCACTTGTTTGTATGGAGTAAATTGCAAATTTATAAAATCACTCTCTCTATTTGCTTTTTTTTTCTGTGGGTTTTTTTACTCTTTAATTAAATGCTATTAGAAGGCTGAGCAACAAGACAGCAGATCAGGATGGATAAGAATAACAGTAGAACATAAAAATATCAGATAAAATATGTAAATATGACATTTGTTTTAACACAAACCTTGATATTAGTTTTAATAGAACAAGAAGTGCTTACTCAGAAGCTCTGTTTTAATTCAAACACTGTGCTACAGGACTATAACAGCGCTGTCAACCATTATGGAGTACGCTGAGAATTAAAAAAACAAGCAAAATATTTGTACAAAAGCTTACATGATACTCTACACAGGTCAGAGCCTCTTAGCTGCAACAGTCTTTAGATCACTTGCATTCTGACATTGACCCTTGACATACAGTACTGTATATCCACTCACCTCTGCATGCATCTCGCAACACCCCAGTTCATTTTAATGGATCTGCCAAGAGCAGGCCGTGTTGGCACAGCTGTAAATTATATATGGCCAGAACGTTCAAATACATGAGGGTTCTTGGCTGGGGCCTGCCTCATCTCATTCTTTAACAGTCATGTTCAACATGACACATGGAGCTCACATGGGAAGTTCACATCGCTCAGATTCACAGGACATAAATTCAGCGAATTGTCACCCTTGCTGTGCTTGTTATGCAAATCTCATGGCCGTAAGATAAAAGATTGGCCCATGAGATAATGCCAGTTCAATTTGCACTGAGCTAAAAAGACCAGCGATGGATGCGGTCTTGTGCTCTACCTATTAGTCTGAAGAGCTACTTGCAATCAGAGGAGGTTTCTTTCATGTTTTGTGCATGTAGGGCGGCTGTGAGTCTGACATATTGGAAACTGCCGAAAGCAATAAAAAGCTTTATATAAATTTAGGGCGGCATGTGGAATTTAGATGTTCAAATACTTTCTCAAATCCCAGTTTAATGCTTAGAGACAACTCGAAAACACTGTCACTTTTGTGACAAATTTTGCTTCGACTGATCAAAAGCTTGGGGTTGTAAAACTACAAATCATAAAATTATTATTCATAAAATTACTTTTGTGCTCCATTTGTGTCTATTCAGGGTATGAAAGCTTTCAGATGTCATAAATAATATATCATAATTCATGTACTAAGGATCAACGTCTTACGTATTTGGAACGGCATGAAGGTGATTAAGTAATGACAGAATATAATTTTTTGTGTGAACTAACCCTTTATGGGTAACACAAAACTGTAATGTGATATACTCACAATCAACCACATTTTGTGCTTTTGAAAAATAAAGAAAACAAACGGAAAGGACATGGTTTCTGCCATGTGTCTCTGTGAACTGGAGGGCAACACAAAAATGAACAAATCTCATACATGAGATACATACTAGATGCACATGATTTTATTTATGTATTTTTGTTATGTCTACTTTTTAATTATTACCAGTGTAAACTGAAAACAAAACCTCTTAAAGATACATTTCTTTAGGAAGGTGCATTCACTGTACTCTGGAGATGGTGAGCTAGCATCCAGTTCATTTTTGTAGCTGACACTGACCCAGAAAACAGGAGTTCATTAATAATTAATTTAAATTTATCCTTGCTATTCATAGTCATCACTTGCTCTGGTGTTTTAAAGCAAAGTTTTGGCATGTGCATGGAATAGACTACACATTGCAGGCCTTTCAAGTGTGTAGATATATATTTGCACCAGTCAAAAGTTTGTAAACAGTAAGATTTGTAATATTTTTTTTTAAGATGTTCATCAATGCTCCTGTTACATCCACACCAGGCACCCTCACACCAGTCACAGCGCTCACAATCACCAGAATTCTAGTCATCCATTGATCTATTGATCACCACCTGTCACCACTCAGAAGCCAATCAGTCACCATTCATAAGCACACACACACTGCACTCCTTGTCCGAGCTCAATCGTTGCTGAAGTGCACTAACTCAAGGCAAGACTTATCTCTAATGATTACTTACCTGTCTCCCCTCTCCATACTCCCGCAGTCTCTTGTGTTCCTCTCAGGCTCCTTCCTCAATGTGTGTGGTGAACTCCCTTCCTCCGTCATATACATTGCTCCTTCACTCTCTTCTCATCCCGGATTCCTACAAAGACAAAGATTATTGAACTTCTATTCAAGAAGATCTATTTCACCATTACTCACCTGTGTTGATCCTCCGTTGTGATAATTGATATGTGTATATCATGCAGATTTTATGACATTGTGGAACTTACTGATATTGTGAGATTTTGAGCTTGTTTGGTCCATGTTGTAATTTTACAACAGTGGGTCTTAGGGTAGTAAAAGTTGGGTGTGCACCTTGCACTTGAGGACGTTTACTTTCCACTTGTTTGATGGTGCAAATACTAGGATAAATATTACTGTTTGATAAGTTTGTAATGTTTTTAATTTTGCAACAATTTTGACCTATTTTACAAATTTGATGTTGGATCAAAATACAACTTTTTGTTTTACTGATATAATGTATTGCATCATACTAGTAATTAGGAGACACATTCTAATGAGAATAAGTAATGAATTGAGTTTCTTAAGATTGAAAGATTTATGTAGCATGATTTGAAATGTACTATAGTACTGGTTCTCTTTTTCCTGGGCTCTGCTTGGCTGCCCAAATAGCTGCTTTTTGAATGATAAGGTGATAATGTTCTGGGAGGTGGTGGTATAAGTGCTCATAGCATGACAAAGGGAGCAATAGGTATACCTGATACAATTGCTGATCTCTGAAATGTGTGGATATTTTGTGTTGGCATAGCTACAATTAATTTGCATTGCAATTACCTGGTCTGGAAACTAATCTGTTATTGTAGCTTTCAGAATGCCTGAAACCAGGAAAAGCCACGTCAGATACAGTGTCCAGGAAGCTGTTGAGGCCATCCAGAATGGAGACAGTGACTTGGATCAAAAAAACTGCTCATGGGACTACCACAATTGAATCAAACAAATGAAACTTGCACATTCAGTGTGTGTTTTTTTTAAATACACTTCTGTTGGCCTTTATGAGCAGTAAAGTACAAGTAAACTTTTAATTGTCACTTACATGTGTTCAGAGTTTGAGTGATTTCATTGAAATTTTGCTACCCTACAGGCGCAACGTTGCAATTTTACAGCATCCCCCCCAAAAGTTACTAAATTGTCATAATAAAAAAAACAAAAAAAAACACTGATTTGTGCATCACAAGCCTCCTAGAACAACATGTGAATGGTTAAACACTTTTTTTGCAGTTTTTTTCTATATTTGGGTTTCTGGGGGTTAAGAGACTCATAAAAAAATATTAGCAACCGTTGAAATGGCATAATAGGGGCACTTTAAAATATATAATCTATTTTAAAGTGATTAAATCAATAGAAATGTGCAATTAACTGACCAGTGACTTAAATGAACTAAAACTAATAGTCGACTGTAAAACTCTATTGCCATGATTACCTTCAGAGGGCACTCCATCCAGAAGGTCACCCTATCCCTACAGACTCTTAGACTGTAATCCGTACTACATTATTCAACAGCCATTGCACCATCACACCATAATTTGATCACACACACCTGCACCTCATTATCCACTCCCACACTCAATTATACCTGCACATAAGCCAAACTCAAACTCAAGGGAAACGTGAAGACTTGATTTGCTCCCGGTTTCACTTCTGAGCAGTTTTCCAGTGATTGTTTTCCTTGTTGTCACTTAGGACTGTTTTTCTACATTCCGATAATTTGCTGCCTGCCCTGAATTCTGCCCATGTACAGTACCCCGACCTCAATTCTGCCATTTCTCCATTGCTCTGTTTGCTGTTGATTGACCTAGCCTGTGTATGACCATGATCATCATCAAGTCTGCCTAAAAAAAAGTCTGGAAAAAGGTTCCCCTGCAGTGCCCAAGAATTCCTACACTATGCCCTTATTCTGGCTGGCTCTTCTTTTAATGCGTGTTCCTTTGGAGGACAAGAGCAACTCTCCGTGGTGTCCGAGACAGCTACATTGAGCGCAAGATGGCCCCGTGCCTCAGCCAGAGTCAGCACACAAGATGGCTGCCCTGCTTCAGCTAGAGTCAGCACACAAGATGGCCGCCGTGCCTCAGCTAGAGTCAGCTCACAAGATGGCCACCATGCCTCAGCCAGAGTTAGCACACCAGAAGAACGTTGACACTCAGGAGGTTCCGCCGGAGGCTGCACGACCTCCAGAGGTTATGGTGAAAGCTAAAACCTCTATCTATCTATCTATCTATCTATCTATCTATCTATCTATCTTTCTATCTTTCTATATATACATGTATATATATACACGGTCTTCTTTCTTTATTGCATCCTTGCTGCCATCTCTACTCAAAGTAATCAATACACACCCACTCAGCTATCTTCCTGATCTAAAAGAAAGCATCATTAGACGAGGCAACCTTCTTCTTCTATTGTTCCATGGTCCAGTTCTGATGCTCCCTTGCAGCAAAAAGAGATGCATTACGTTTATCTAACAGACCGACTAGCCTTTACCCCCAAGAGTCTCACCTCAGAAATGGTATTGAAGGTGGAGAGAGTGCTGGTTATTCATTCCCACCAGCTACAATCCCTGCCGGACATGGGACTTGAAGTCACAACCCACTACAAGTCCAACTCCCTATCCATTAGGCCACGACTGCCCCTGTGACGCTACCATCCCTCTTGAATGCACCAATCACATGATTGTGCCTGTTGCTGCATTGTAGAAAACATATATAAAATTTTACTATACCAACCTATTAAAGCACTGAAATACACTGATAAGTACCCAAAGCTCAGGGAATGTCAGTTTAGGTTTAAATTTTATAGTAATTTACCATTAACCATTTAACAGGTTTATACTGTAGCATTTTCAGTTTTTTTTTTACCGTAAAAATTGCGATCGTTTAGTTCTTGTGTGTGTCAACATAATGGCCAATTTGAAATGTTTACATGTTTTTTTTTAATCTTTTTTGTTGTTAACAGTTCCCACTCGCCATAGTAGAGGAAATCTTGTTTTTGTACACTTTTGTTACTGAAATGCTGGAAAGCAATTACAGTATCTCTAAAATGCATGCAAATCACGGCGAAGTTCAAAAATTACCATAGAGTAGTCAGCAGTGCTAAAAAAGAGATTTTAAGCTGATCCCTTCTTGGATTTTAAATTGATCCCTAAACTCTGAGAAAGGGGTTTGTATGGCAATTAAATTTAATTATAAAATTGAATTATTACCTTGGTGTCAAAAAAAAACAAAAACAACGGTAGGTAATGCTGCTGGTCATTTTACATGGGTGGTGGGAGAAAAACAGAGACATTATACATTCAAACAGCAATAAAATCACTGACTAACCTCTGTAAATGTTGCAAATAGCTCAGGGGCCAATGAGAAACAATTACCATCCAAAAAGTTCAGTTGCCTCAAACACTTAAAATCCATTGTTGGGGGTAATGCATCACAAGTAACGCGAGTATCACTTTTTCCAAGTAACTAGTAAAGTAACGTATTACTTTTTAATTTTAGATTAATTATCTAAAATTCTCTTAATTTTCAAAAAACTTTTTACTTTGTTTTGTTATTTATTGACTGACAAGTCTCCTGACTCCTGAAATCAGAAATACAGAAGCATTGTGTGTGAACACAGTGTAGTTCTAGACTAAATGTGAATGTGCATTAATTAATTTCACTCTCAAAAAACAGATTTATTATTCATAAAAATAACTCAGAATATGACGCAAACCTGCAATAATTAAATTACAAAGATGTATCTAATCTCATTTTATCAACCAATGTCTTTGCTGCTGATTTTTGATGATCCAGTTCAACCATACTTACAAGTAAAAATGACTTCAAAAAAGTAACTATTATGCTTTATTGATTTTTTTTTTGTTGTTGTTTGTTTTTTTATGATTATTGCAGAAGAGTAATGAACTTTCTTCTGTATTCTACTTTACAGATGGGAATTTACTTTTTCTTCAGCCTTTATGTTTATTTGTGAAACTTCGTGCTTTTACATTTGCTATAAATAGAACTTCTTACATTAAAAACACTCAAGCTCTGCCCATATTTAAAAAGTAACACAAAAGTAATGTAGCACATTATTTTCCACACAAAGTAACTAAGTAATGTAATTAGTTACTTTTTTTAGGGAGTAACGCAATATTGTAGTGCATCACTTTTAAGAGTAACTTCCCCAACACTGATAAAATCTAAGACCAGACTTTTCACCTGCTGTTTAATATGCCACCCCTTGAAAGGTGCCATTGGAAGGATATGATCAATGTTATTCACTTCGCCTGTGACAACTGAAAATATTTAAGTACTTACTAAAATAATTAATGATTTTCCTTTTTTATGCTACTATTCCCTTTAAAAAAATCCCCCACCCTTAGAATATAAAATTATAACTTGTAAATACTGCACCATTAGCAGCATTAAACAGACTATGCAAAACACTTTAAAGTCCCACTCTAAACACACACCATCCTGCTGGTTGGGATGCTCAGTGAGCAATGTGTAGTGTCACAGCATCTAAAAATTGAGAGCTGAGGATATGAGGAACATTGAAAGCAACTGTTTAACGACATGTCAAAAACCATTTCTCCTACACCACTCTTTATTCAGCTGTCAAGCTCAACCCCACATTTTGTTGATTATTTCATTAATTCATTCAAATCGCCAGCCAAAAAAAATGACTTCTCCAGATGGTCAGTCTTCATAAGTGCTTTCTCACAATGCACCAACCTCTATGAGCTGTATCAATATTAATTCATTCCGCTTCTTGACCTTACCAGAGGCTCATTACTGGACAAGCGGGGTCAGTCTGCGTTTGGCAAGTCATGTTACGGAATGGTTGGCTTCTAATGAACTGGACACAGCTCAAGCCGTTCTGCGCCATACCACCTCATTATCACTCCGCCAATGGCATTAACAGAAGTGCCTGTCACATACAGAGTTTCCATCTTCTGCTTGGAGTAGCATAAATGCTGCTTAATATCCACCTTATTTTTAATGTAAGAACGTGTGCGGCTATTTGTATACTGAATGCACGATTCTTCTAGAGTCATCAGCTTACAGTTATTTTTAGCTATACAAAACAGCTTGTTATGCTGATGCTGCAACCTGGTATTTATTATTGTATTGATGTAATTACAAAAACACCGGTTTGAAGCTAAAATTAATGTGCTGTTAACTGCACTATGTTATTCTTTGCAGTGGCTAATGAATTGAAATTCTTGCACAATCTACGAAAATAGCTTGCTTGTACATTGCACAATAAGATAAAAAAGCTATAATTTGGTGGTTGATTGAAGATTTTTCATTAAACCTGAGTGTGTATGCAATAATAGTACAATTTGTGAAACTGCTAGAAGAATATATATATGCATAAGTAATGAAGTCTTAAAGAAATGACCTAAATACCACTTAATATAAATAGGCTGCCATGACCAACTGCATTATTGGATTCCTTTCAGATTTTGATAGAAGTGTAGTCAAAGTAGTAACCGCATGGTTAAGCAATCTCACCCCCAAAAATGAGTGTGCTATATGAGAGGCTATTTGAGGAGTTGAGGTTAGAAGCACTTGCTGTTTTGTGTCGCTCAATTTAAGATAGGCTCTCATCTGAAATCTCTGGGCAAATCCACGATCAGAGTTTAAGTCAAAGACTTCTGATCTGGCTCTGTCCACAAAAAGACCATAATACTGAATTTGGGGCTCTCAAGTCTCTGATACTTAGAGGTCAAATTCAGCTTTCACAATGACCTTTCCTATTTTTTTGGCCTGAAATTTTTATTTATTAGAACTTCAACAAAAGCACCTTTCAGGCTAATAACCACTTCTTTCTGCAATGTCACAGCTGGTAAAGTTTCTGGAATCTCATCACATTGCATTTAGTTACGACATGAAGAAATGGACATCCATCAAATCCTCACCTAACATATTTTAATAAAACAAGCGAAATTCCAAATTTGGAAAAGAGTTTTATGTTGGGAAGATGATTAGAGAATTTTCGAGTGAAAGATAATAGCAATGCATGGTAACTCTATATATTTCTTAACAAGGGTCTTAAAGAAAGGCTCTTATTCATTAGCCCAAACAGGCCAGTAATGAGCATCACAGGCTGAAATTGAGTATATCATGTTCTTTCTAAAGGTCATTCATGCCCTAAAATGCTGGGCTGGATATGAACATGTTATGCTCCAGATCTATTCGCTGTCTCCCTGCCTCTCCCTTTACAGCCCTGTACTCTCCAGTGGATGTCAGATGTCTTTCAAAAAGCCAATTTCTGACACAAGGCCAGCATCCCGCAGGAAGCAGCTTTCAAAGTGATGGGCCCCGGGTGCTGTTGGCCTGATTCAGCCCTGCAAACAGAGAGGAGAGATGAGAGCTAATCCTCAAATTAATGATTGCTTTGTTTCAAAGGAGAGACCTCACATGACTCATATTTCCTCACATGAAGATTGCAAAGAATCTGTGAGAGTAAGAAACACTGGAATGGACTTTTGCAAAGTCTGTGGGGTGTATGCCATTTGGAAGGGTGAAAAAAGGAAATTGCAAATTGGATCTCCATTTTTCATCTCTTAGACAGAAAAATGATGAACAAACCTTTACTGGGGGTCTCAGATTGTTCATCTTATATGTGTCTCTTGCAGATCTTCAGAAGTGGCCTCAACAATGTCACAAATTAAACTAAAAAGTCCTAAGCCTTTGGATTCTCCATCGCCTTAATTTTATAGATGCATTCTCTGACAATGCATTAGCAAATGTTTTCCTATTTGTATTGTTCCTAGGGATTTTAGAACAAACATCTAAAAACATGAAATTGTCGATCATGGTAATGATTGTGACAGTGATGATTCTTATGACAATGGTATTGATGATGTTGCTGATAATTCTTGTAATGATAACAGTGGTGGTGGTAATGACAGAATTTTAAGAGATAGTGAATATGTTTACGATGACAATGGTTCTGGTCACTGATAATGAAGTTGGTACTGTTTATGATGAGTGTTGATGATGATGCTAATAGTAAGGATTATGGAAAATTATGGTAATAATGCAAATGACAACAGTGGTGGTGGTGGTGGTGATGGTGATGATGACGATGATGACAATGATGATAACAGTGGTAATGATATAAAATTATGGTAAAGATGGATATGACTTCCAACGCCGATAGTTATGATGACTATAATGATGATGATGAGAATGATGATGGTAATAATGAAAATGATGGAAGGAAATGATGGTAGTAATGATGAACATTATGGTAGTGATGACAATGTTGGTGGTGGTGGTGGTATTTATCAAAATGATGGTAATAATAACTTGGTGGTGATGATTATGATGGTGATAATGATTTAAAAATATGGTAATGAAAATTGGTGGTGATAATGATGCTAATGATGGAAATTACAATGATCATTAGTGGTTGTGGTGCTGATGGTAAATATGATGATGATGACAATAATGAAGATAATGGTGGATGTGGTGATACTGTTAATGATATTAATGGTTGTATTTGGTGATGGCAGTGATGATCTATGTAGACAGCAATGATGAAATGTGATAATGACAATAACAATGAAAGATGGAGATACGAATGGTGTTAGTAATGACAATGATGACAATGAATACAAATATGTATTTGCTTTATGTATGGAAAAAATATTCTGTCACTGTAGTTAGAGGGTCTCACCATAATCCAATAATGCAATGAACACGCTAAACTTTAGGCTTTATATAAACTATAGGCTTTGTTCTTTTTAAGAAAAATCTATAGAACACTTACAACTTGGTGATTTACCATCACAAACTCAGCTGGTTAGGTGCTGTCTTCTATTCTTTTGGCTTATCCTTCCAAGCGGATTACTGACAGTTGCTTTACTGTTATAGAGAGTTCAGAGAGGATGGCTGATACATCATTCGTCCACAGACCTCCTTTTGTGCCTTTGCATAATTGATGAGCCCTACGTTTACATATCTCAACAGAGACGAGTGCTCTACGCTCAGTGTTGACTGGCGATTTTCTCCTACTGATCTCTACTGACCCTTACTTATTGACAAAACAAAGATTATATGGATCCACTGTGGTGTTAGAGATATCATTAACTCTGCAAGGTTTATACAAACATTTCTAGCATAAGGGATGACAGGCATCTCTCAAAACATCCTCTATTGTTGGAGATGAGTCAGATCAAGAATATTGCTTTATTTTCGGCTTGTGCTTGGCTGCATTGATGCACTTGGACAATAGATGTATTTTTCATTGAAAGTAAATAAATAAAGGTTCTGTATGTGTAGTCCAGGATGTAAAGTGTAGAAAGCTAAAGCCATGGTTAAACACATACACACATACTGTGCACAGGGTACACAAAGATAGGCTCATTCACACACTGGAACTTTGTTCCAAAGCCTAGGAAGCTGCCTACAGCCTATATACTGTAGCCAGGTACCCAAAACTGAATCTCATGAGTGACTAATTTGTATGTACACAGACACCTTCCACATGTGAAATGCACAGGAAGAGACTCGCCTCACAACTGTTTACAACAGAGTTTATTTACATGTTACTAAGCTTACAGCAGCTTTCTAAACCACTCCATATTCCCTATATAGTGCACTACTGGGTATCATTTTGCAGTGCTGTCTAAATTCCGATTGAGCAAGTTCATTCGCTACATTTGTTCACTGCATTTTAACCATGATCCTTTCTAATTTTTCGACTGTACAACCAATGTAGCATTTTACCGTAATCCAATGTGGATATCTGGAAGAGATTCTGGGAGAGAGTGATTTTGAACAAAAGATGCCGTTTACATTAGTGGTAGACAGTAACAAAGTAGTTTCTTCAAGTATCTATACCAGAGTAGTTTAATTTTTAGTAACTTTTACTTCCTTACATTCCTAAGCATAAGATCATACTTTTTACTTCAATACATTTCATAAAACATATCGTTACTCGTATATCACATGCTCTGGGACGCAGATGAGCGATTCACTAACAAACTGATTATTTTTAATGAACCTGTCCAATCGTTTTGCAAATCACACCACAAGATTTATTTCTTCAGAGCAAATTTGGAGCTTTGTTTTTTGAAAGACATTCTGCAAACACCATCATCTGCAGCACTACAGCAGAATGAATCAAAAAGAAAATACTATAAATTATATTCCCAAAATCAACATGGCACTAAAATCAAAAGCATAGCCCTTGTATGCCACAATCTTCCAGTGAAGGGCTTTATACAAAATGGCATGATCATCTCAAGAGCCTCCTCAAAACATTTTTATGCTAGTCACCAATTAGAAGGTTGCTTGGTCAGTCTCGCAAAAAGCAAACACATTTTGTCAACTGCTCAATCTCAATTCTCACCTTACAATGCCTGGTAATTAAAAAAAAAAATGTTTTATTATTATAGTCTCATGTACCCAGACCTTGAGGCTGATGGCTGAAGGTTTGGAATTCATGGTAGCTTTAATTTCATGAGGCAACAACCAATCACAGTTCTATTTGTTAAGGGTCACGTTTCAGGGCCACCACCATTACCAGTGTGTAAAACCAACACAGTCTCACAACCAATTTGTACATGTTTTAGGAGGTGGTTATTTCATGCTAATTCATACAAACCGGCAAAACGTACAATTTTGGACTAATTAAACTTTCAGATTTTCACAGCAAAATTTTAATATTTCACATACTTTTGAAAATCCAGAATTTAGTTGATCCTGATAAGCACTCATCAACGGCTTTCTTCTTTCATGGGGTTTTGGCATCATGGCAAATTTGTTTCCAGGCAGAACATTAAAGGTGCCATAGAATGCGTTGAGAGAATATTTTATATTGTTCTCTGATATGTACATAGAAGGTATGTAGCTTAGGTAAGGGGGGAAAATGCCCAGAAAAGGTTTTACAGGTCTATTTACAACCCTAGAATTTGACCCTAGAATGAAACAGTCTGTTTTTGCCTTATTTGGAAGGTTCATGAATAGTAATG
>JAUMHQ010000075.1:1573532-1589067 GCA_032361165.1 Enteromius paludinosus | reverse complement strand
GTGCCCTCTTATACTCACGCAGTGATGAGATGCACCTGGCTGTGATTATTGCACGCCAATATTCATTGGCCTTTTTTTCAAGACTCGAAGATGAACGGTCTCTCATGTGAGATCCCATATGTAACGTCGAAGTGATTCGACTGAAAGGGTAACCATACATGGGCTGACCAGAACAGGGGTTCTAGTAGATAACAAACCCCATCCTGGCCTACTCTCTCCAGAACTCCTGGGAGCAGAGCAATCGTGGGAAAGCATTCAGCAAACAATGTGTCTTTTCCTGCAATACAAAAATAGATCCGCTGGCCAAATTCCCTCCAAAACAGCTCCACCACCTCAGGGTGGAGTCTCCATTCGCCGAGCCTCAGCTCCTGCCTTATTAGGATTTCTGCTCCCCGACTGAGGTGCCCAGGGATGTAAACTGCTCTGAGTCAGAGGAGCTTTCCCTAAGCCTACAGGAGGATCTGGTGCCCCAGCCTACATGGGGGGCATTAGTGCAAACTCCCCTGCCGAACTAACTTGCCTGGTGAAAAGCTTTGGGGCCTTCAGGGATGAGGCAGAAACCAGGGAGAGAAGCTGGCTAGCGTCAATTTTAAGCTTGGCTACAGGACGAGTCACAGCCTCCACTAGTTCCTCATACTGTATGCAATGACCTGTGTACTGAGTCTTCTGTCCACGGGGTGGGTTTCCGATCTGAAGGAAAATAACTTGCACATTTATTCTTCCTGGTTGCTCATGTAAACCCGCCTGTGATCTCGCTTCTCTATCGGACTGATTCCACATGTGCTTTGGAATATGGTCTTGCAAAGGTGTTTCCAAAGCGTTTAGACGCAGCTTCAATTCCTGAAGGGGAACTGACTCTGAAATTAAACACATTTTCTAACTTTTTTGACATTTTAGTACATAGGTTCTAGTTTAAATGAGTCTTTATTAAAAAAAGAAGAAGACGAAAAAATCTGCATTAACCAAATTTCACAAATTCAATGGTAATTTCCCTACAAAATAACCACAAATGAATGGATTGATTAACCAATAATGGATTGGTTAAACCACAAATGGATGGATTGGTTAGCATTCCTATGTCCCTCCTTAGGTACAAATCCCCTTCAAAAAGAGACCTTAGGGATGCTAAGGTAACAATTAGTTGATATTCATCATGCTGATTCAACATTCCCTCACTTTTTTTTCACTGTCTTTCTTTTTGCTTTTTTCAGAAATTTAAGCCTCCTTCCAGAAGATATGTGAAACTTGTTTGACTCTTCATCCTATAAATGTGTCATTCAACATTCCTCGGTTTTCTCGTGTAGCAGTCAAACATGTCATATAGGAGGATCTCCACCACAGTGCCACGGTGTCCGGTTACCAGTGAGAAATCATAAAGGGTTTCAAAGGCCTCTTCCAGTCAATACGACAGGTTAAGGATAACTTCCTGCAGTTTGGACAACTCTTTTTTCAAAGCCAAGTCATGTATTTTTTTCTTCAACTACTGCCACTATTAGCACTATTAATATCAGCCATCCAGTATTTCTGCTGATAATTTTCTAAAGAGATGAATTTTAAATGACACAAGGTCCTTCTTACAACTGCCAAAGTGTTTTTACCCTTATGGTGTGTATATGTTTTTAAGAGTTTAATGAGAAATCACTGCCCTCAACAACTTCTCAAGTGGATGTAGAAACATAACGTGTGTGTTTGTGTGTGTGCCTTCTTATTGTGCCAGTTTGCTCCTGTTGGGTCTAAAAGTTTATGCTGTTTTTACAGCTGAAATTTAGGCAGGGTCATGACTATACATCAGTGTTCAAAATCTATAATTCACTAGTTGACAGCACATAGCACACCTCCAAAACATGTACAATCATTGCATGACAATTTTCTTATGCATGGTACACACAATTTGCACAAAACAAATCATCAATTTGCACAAGCATCTGGCACATTCCACAAATAGAGTATATTTTGCTGTCCCATGACATTTTAGACAAGTGAGATGACAAGTCTATAATAGACAAGTGAGATGACAAGTCTATAATACTATGTTGTCTTCGTTTTGACCAATTGGATATTGCATATTTGTTATCTAAAATGAAACTAACTTAGCATAAGTGGCTTTTTTGTTTGTTAATGGTGATTTTAACTTCCACCTAAAAGGACTTATCTATCTAACTATTAAAATCACAAGAAAACATCATAATTTTGATGAAAAGCTTATTTATTTTCTAACCTTATTAAAACGTTTTTGCCCTATTACTAAATGAATAAATAAACAAATACAAATTTGTGCGGCCCAAAAAAAAACATAAGTTTGGACATTAGTAATCTATATTTTCCCAATTATAAATAGACAAAAGATCAAAGAAATATGATATTCAGTGACATCTTAATTTATGCTAAATTTGCTCTATTTTACAGCCCTGAAAAAAACAAAACAAATGGAGCTATTTTGTACCCTATTTATGGAAAATGCCATGTCCAATTTCCATTGCTTTCACACATAAACATCATCATTTCAGGTGCAATGATTATGTGGCAAGTTAAACATGTATTTATAGATAAAAGCCAAAAAACAACCTATAATGGAAATTATAACAACCCAGAAATTTGATTGTTAATATTATTGATTGTGTTTGACATGTATGTTGTGTTGTGTTATTGGGAATGTGTGAATGTATTTTAAATTAGTATCTTATTGAACGTATAAGTTGTGAAATTAATTTCTAGGCAATATTGAATTTATTAACCTCATAATCAAATTTCACGCATTATCATGTAAGTTGTTCTGGTTTTAAAATGAGTAACAAGCATATTAAAGATACTGGATTAATGAATGAGCATTTGATGGAAATAATAATAAAAAATCTAATCTGTATCACATCATACAGAGGAGATAAGAAACTTTGATTTTAAGTAACTGGGGGGAAATCCATTTGGATAGTGAAACACAGTGATTGTGAACTTGTCTCATAGTAATAGACTGCAAACTGTGTAGTAGATTATGTAGGGAAGGGGCAGGTCCCCTACATACCATCTGCTTAATCAAACATTTTTAAAGAAAAGCCTCAATATTATTACAGCATATTTTGTGTTATGGTCAGGAAATGTGAGTATTAAATAGTTCTATTTGATGAAAAATAAATATATAAAATATATATGTATAATATGTTTGTATATTGTGATCTTGAATGATGTTGAAAAGTAGCAGTATATGTCTAATTTAAACATTCTGTATATTTAAATTGAAGCAAGACGGTATTATATAGATGTAGGCTCATTTACAAAATTGCTCTCCCTAGTTCTGATACAAAACCTCCAAGATATACAGTATTCGCCTACAGACCATAGGAGTAAAGTATGCCAACACTTATTTTACTTCACCATGTATATTAATTAGTGTGCATGCTGTAACACTGCATTCATGCAGCACAGGCCCAAAGCCTGGAACCACAGTGATTTTGTGCCCTGGAAGCCTTACCCTCTGCTGGGTAAAGCCGATACTTACACTGGCTTCTGTTTACTCACACTTTAACTCACTCAATCCGCTTTTGACTGACTTATTTTACTTATTTATTTTTAACTGGCATAGGTGTTATATTACAATTCCACATCATATTGTACTCCAATATGTATTAAATAAATCAATATTGTTTATAAAATGTTATATAAAAATGTATCATAAAGGATTGTTGTGTTGCCTTTATAATTTTGCTCCATTTTGATCTCAAATTAGTTGTTTTTGAATGTATCTATTATATTTATTTTAATGTTTCATCCAGTAATGCTTTATTGTATTCTCAACCAAAACTGAGATTAACATGTTGTGTAATCATAAATGTTAACTGTTATTGCTATGTATTCAATGATATTCATGTTTTTAATGGCACATGTATTTTTACCACCACTGTGTTTGCACAGCATTTAACATTAAGCCAGCTTGTGAAATCCAGGCTATGGCACAGTGATTTTATGGCTAGCGCTTTAGTGGTTGCCATTCATAGTTTGAGTGGCCAGGAAACATGACTCTAAATCCCTGATTATCTTTTATTAGAATTAGACAACCATTTCCTAGTTAATTGTTTGCACATATTCATAGGAATATTCATGATGTAATAACTGGGTCGTTGAACTGTCAGAAGCCTGGTATTATGCTGAAGGTGAAATTTATCATATGTGATGTAAGCATGATACCATATTGTTGATTGTAGCGCCTTGATGTTTTCTTTAATGCATTTGCCTTCAAGATTTCATTTGTCCATCAAGATCGTACAAACACAACATTTCTGTGGGCATAAACAATGACAGCATTCCAGTGAGGTTGGTTGAAATGGTTTGGGGACCAGTTTTTTGCTTGTTTTTCCATCATGCATGCCTCTGTTTTAGTGTCTCGCTGAAGGTCTGACTCTGGCCTACTTTAAATACATACTGTATGCTTGCACTGCACCATAACTAAGAGCTGCATCACTGATTGTTTTTCAATAAAAACAAAGAAACAAAGCATGTTGTTATTGATTCCTTTGAACCTTTTAATTAAACATTATTGATTAATAAAAGCATTGTCTAATCCAAAGAGACTGTACGCTCAAAAATGTATTCATTTACTCACCCTCATGAAGTACATGCTCTAGTAAACAAATGATGACCCATTCCTTTATATGAAAAAATACAATTAATGTTATTAGAGCTAAAGATAAAAAAGCAAATAATACAGTTACTGCAATTACTACATTAAAATAATGATAAATAGTTGTTGTTTTTTTACTGCCATTTGAACTATTTCCCTGCAAGAAAAAAAAAAAAGGTATGAATGTCCTGAGGGAGTGTAATGCTAGGAAATGTGCAGAAAATGTAAATGGAACAGGTGGTCAGGGCAGGTGTTTTAAATAAGTTCAGGAGAGAGAAGCTGACAGAGGGGGTTGACTCCGCAGTGAGATGAACCCCAGCTACTGCTGAAGAAAACTGCTGCACAGGCAAAAGTGAAGGTGACTCGTGCAAATATAGATATTTATCAAATTCAGTGGCATTTCAGACCAAAATCAGACCACAACCACACAACAGCTTAAAGTGCAAAATAATAAAAAATCTGGGAGTCTAATCTACAAACAAATCTGAGCTGAGCAAGTAATTAGTTCAGATAAACGGAGCATCATGAATCTCTTTATCAGTACTGATTACAATTTAGTTTTTAATGCTTATATTTTAATTATTAATTTTTAATAAGCGTGGTTGCAAGACAAATGCAATTTTAAACATCTGGTACAAAAACCCTTCAGCTAATCAATCTCGCTACAATTAGTCTTATTTAGAATACACAGATGTGACTATTTCTCATTTTCTTATACTTACTGGTAATTAGGGTTATTGTCCACAAACGACTACCCCACCCCCACCCCCCTATTTGAACTGCAAAGTCAAATTCTTTGTAAGAACAGTTTTAACAAAGCACTTTCGATATATTTATTGTTTTCATAAGGGTTCCTCATTCCAACTTCCTTCTGCTTGATAACACATATTGTCAGTGTACAAGCGTGCATTTTGAAATTGTTCTCTCTCTCTCTCTCTCTCTCTCTCTCTCTCTCTCTCACACACACACACACACACTTTCTCGCTTTTAATCTTCTTCATCTTTCAAAGAATTTCCAATTAATGAAGTTTATGCCAGTTTCATGAGAAGATTTTTTAAAATACTACCTTTTAAAAGAGGAACATAATATTTGGCCATTAAAGGCAATCTGCCAACCTGGGGATAGTTTTAAAAAAGCACATTGTAATCTACTATATCAGTATTTTTCAAGACAAGTGTGTAACACCATTGCCTCGACTTCAACTGCATATCGAGTATATTTGTTTGCTTTATGAAAATACATATTATAACCATTTTTAATTACTGATGCTGATAAGTATGGCTACATTTCCTAATGAACTTTGTGAGTTACTCCTTGTGTGTTTGTAAATAATTTTTATAAGTGACTCTTCATCATATTCCACAAAATTACAAAATAATTCATAAAGTTTTTCAGTAAAATTAAAAAATATGCTTCATCTAAATTAATTAATTTTAAAATCCCCAAATCAGCTACATTTTGTTACACCAACACATATAATCTGAAGTATCAGCTCAAGTACAAATAGCTCTTAAAGAAACATTACATACACTTTTTGTAACGCTTACTGAATAATGCAAAACACTAGACTGAGTTAAAATAGATCCAAATGCACGCATTCAAAGGATGACCAGTTTTACTTACCATTAAATGAGAAGTCTTTGCTGTCAAATTCAAAACTAAAAAAAAATTTAAGGGCAGCCCTGTCCTGTGAAGCCCGTCCTGCCCACAAGTCCAAACTTCTCCGCTCTCAGGCCTCAGCATCAGTATTCACCATCTACGCATCATAAAGTTATATAAAAAGATGAAGGAAAAGAGAAACCGATGCAGGGAGGGCTGCAGACACTCATGTAGTTGTTCCCGGGACGATAAAGGTCTGAAGAACTGCAGCATTGTACTTTAATGTAGAGTGAGCGAGAGATCGAGAGACATAGAGGGAGATTCTAAGGTCACTGTTAAGCACTTGAAATGCAGAGACTTTCTCTCTCTCTACCTCTCCCTCCTCCTGCTGTCCTCCACACCTCTCCTCCTCTTCCTCCACCCCTCCCCTCCATCCCTCTCTGCCTTTCCCTTCTGACTAAGTTTTGCAACATCATGCTCCCCTCTCTGGCGCAGTCCAGCATCTTCGCAATCATCGCTTGTTTTTGTTGTTGTTGTTGATAGCATTTCATGTGTTCAGTTACTTGCATATCATTTGATGCGTGCCGTCCCAAATGAAATCCATCAAATCCGAGGTCACGTTAATTAAATATTCTTGTCTTTTCCTTTACTACTGCATGGTCATCTCAATCCTATGATTTTGTTTCTTGCTCCAAAGTGTCCCAAACTCAGTCTTGTTAATGTACTCCTCCATTCTTCAGCCGTGAGTGGGTCTCTCTTGTCCAATCTCGCTCGTTCTTACTGGTTCTATACAGTAGATTGCATTATGGGAATTGCTCTCTCTCTTTCTCTCTCTCTCTCTCTCTCTCTCTCTCTCTGATACTCCACCCTGTACAAGCACACACACAATTGCTGTGATATGGACTCCCAAGGTCACATTGTCCTGAATGGTGTGTGTGTACAAGAGTGTGACCACAGGGGGTTGATATCAAGTGCTATCCTATAAATCACAACGGCCCACACAGGACGACATTCTGTCATTCAGATATCTGTGTGTGTGAATGCGTTTGGATCAGGTGTCTATGAAACAGCTGCTGTCTCTTTTTGGTGTCACATCTGCATCAAGCGACGGTGCTGTTCATCAGTAAATATTCCCCACGATCAGGCCTAATGATTTAATCGCAGTCATCAGAAACCAAACATATATGTGCACTTACCTACTGTGAGGAATTCCAGCATAGCATTTTTGCTCTGCCGTATTTATTTGATGATTGAGTCATAACTGTTATGTTTTTGCCATTTTAGACAACAAGTCTAGATATGGCGCATGTCTTTAATGGTCAGAGTGATTGACTAGCCTAGTGTCTCAGTCTATAAAACTCTGACCACAAGGGTCCCAGACCACTTCCTCACGTATTAAGCTTTCTCTTTTAACAGCTGCACTGCTGGCTCATCTGCCGTTTAATCCAAGTGTTACAATTCTGGGGAGATGAGACACAAATAAGCAAATAATCCATGAGATTTCCATTTCCAATTGCTTAGACACACAAAGTAAAGCTAAAGTAAAGTTTTGCTCTGAAATATCTATAAAACAGTCGATATATAGCTATTTTAAGCATCTTCATCTATCAAAGATATGACAGCACCAAAATCCCAAGCATTAACATATGTTTTTTTTTATAACAATGTGGATGTGCTTATAGATTTTGCACACCCTTCCAATAAGAGATAGAGATTTGAGCCAGTTTTTTTTTGCCATGTGTTTGTACATGACATGGTCAATGAAAAACTGCGATCTGTGACTTTTCCATCTAAGCTAAACAGAATGCTTAACTCAACACTTTCTTGGAATAATAATAATAATATATATATATATATATATATATGGAGCTTGTGATATACTTGATCAAAAAAGGATATGCCTAATCATGAATTTAACAGGGAAAATGCTATTATTTTTGGGCTAAATAAACAATAGCCATTGATCTAAAAAGATAAATACAGTGTTAAATAAAATAAAATAAATGATAATTCTCTTATATTTATGGTATTGTATAATATTTTTTGTTAATAATGGTTACATAAATTATGCATAAATTATGTATTGTATTGAATTATGAGGGTCCGGATATAAATTTGTCATGTGTTTACCAGCCTAAAAGGGCCACTGTGGAAAACAAAACTGTTTGGATGCATTACTACAGAGATTAAAACAGCATCATAAATTATGTATATAATACATTTGATATCCTGAATGAGCTCAGCTGGGATACTACAGGACTCACAAGTGTCCATTACTTTATTTATCATGCATATTTAGTATTTCAGTCAAGTGTAGGCAATGTTCGATCTAGTTTCTCTTCCTGGAACCCCTATCATTGATCCAGTCCTGCATCGTGGGGTGATTTGTGGTTGGTTTTTACTCGAGACCTGGCAAAGTGTCTCGAAATATTCTGATACACATAGAGATATTTAGGGAGAGGGGTGGGGAAAACAAAAATATAGGAGTCTCCTTTCCAGTTTAAAAGGAGGTCCCAACGAAGTCTCAAAGTATATTCAGTTTTGCCAAGATAACAAAGATTTAAAAAAAAACTTTTCTCAAGACCAAATTATTTTGGCTATGCTAACCCTGGTAATTTTCTAGCTTCATATTATTAGTGTATACTGAAAATTTGAGTCTATTTTAATTTCTCTGATGGAACTTCAGAGGGAAACACGTACTCCTGAGAATTGTCAGAAATTAACCTTTTTAATTTAAGGAACAATATTTTCCCACTGACACTGTTGCTGGCCCAAATTGCTCTTTTGTTCAATCAATCACCATTCCCTGTATAATGAAGGCACACTAAATAGAAAGTAAGAAGCAATAGATATTGTGCCTTTTACGGAAGAGGATTAGGGCCAGCAATAATAAAAATAAAAACTAATAATAATTTCAAGATTAAAGTCATTAAATTACAAGAATAAACTCGTTAAATTCCGAGAAAAAAGACAAAATAAAATGTTGAGAGTAAACTCGTTAAATTACGAGATTAAAGTCATTACATTTCGAGAAAAATCTCGCTAAATAACGTGAAAAAAGTAGTTAAATTTAGAGAATAAACCCTCATGTTTCGAGAAGTAAAAGTGCAGAACAAAAGACTTGTTTTAGAGCGTACCTGTCAGCGTCTCCGGTGGCGTAGTTTGTAGAAAATATGCTTGAGTAAAACATGTCCGATTGATTGAATCCATTTCTTGCCGATTTTTGTTTCCTTCCACAACTACAATGCATTCATTAAATGGTACCACAGTAAATCCAACACAGTCTCACGAGCAATCCGTACAAATTTGTACCAATTTGTACTAATTCGTACGACCTCACTCGTAAGATTTCGTACGACTTGTCTAAAACCACGTGACAGGTAGGTTTAGGGGCGGGGTTATGTTTAGGTCATTCGTACAAATTCATACAAATTGGCATCTCATAAAAATAAATGTACGATTTAAATTAAATCGTATGAATTCATATGAGTGAGGTCGTACAAATTTGTACGAATTAGCCACCTAGTAAAATATGTACGAATTGCCATGAGATCAAGTTGGTAAATCGATCATTCCTTTGTGGGTCGAAAAGTATTCTAAATGCAGTTATGCCACAGTGTTTCATCTGCATTTCTGCATTAAACTCTAATTTAAGTCACCATGGAGTCTGTGGTTTGATTAGAGGTATAGGGCTATTATGGAGAGCTTGTCCCAATGTAAATATAAAATAGGCTAATTTACATTATATGTTATTATCACATCCTGTTAATATACAACAATACTGGTATCTGTCACCATTTATAAGTAGGCTATAAATCTAATTAGCTAGCTGCTTTTTACAATTTGAAAAGATCTTCTACTTTTACATAATGTAAAAAAAATGGCTATTTTATTTAGTGGCACATCTATAAAAATGGGCTGATTTCATTTACACTGTAAATAGCATCTATTGCAGAAACTGGTTCTCACAGCGCTGTTCAGCGCTCGCCTGATCAAGATGAGTAGCGATTTTAATCTGAGCTCACGCTGCGTTGTCTTTAGACAGAATCATGGTCCGTGCAGCGTGCTTAACTCCAGTTAGCGCTCCTTTGCGTTTGCTGTGTTCAGGAATTCTTGTGCGGTAAAGAAATAACAGCGCATATCAAAACATTTCAATAGACAAGCTGTGTTTGAAATTCATCCACTGCTGTATTTGGCCAGTGGCTGGTCTTTGGACACCCCTGCCATAGATGCTATTTACAGTGTAAATGTAATCAGCCCATTTTTATAATGTCACTAAATAAAAATAGCCATTTAGCTTACGTTTGAAGTTTTTTTCTCGAAATTGAACGACTTTAATCTTGTAACTTAACAAGTTTATTCTCAACATTTTATTTTGACTTTTTTCTCCTTATTTAACAAGTTTTTTTCTCGTTATTTAACAAGTTTAATCTCAAAATTATTGAAATTATTTATTTTTGCTTGGGCCCAATCCTCTTCCATAGCCTTAGGCTGACAGATTTCTTTCTTTTTTAACCATTTAACCAACCAGTTTATTTTTCCTTTTTCTATCATTTCTGATTTACAATTTAACTATTCACAAACTTAAAAAAATATATAATAATAATAATAATAATAGCCAGTAGTTTCCCACACACATATGTATATATGTACAGATAAAGTTTTTAACAATAAAACAAAACAAGAAAAAAAAAAAAAAAAAAAAATATATATATATATATATATATAATGTGACTAGTCAGCTGCCTCCCCTAGCTATCATTGCCACCAGTCTCCCGACAGCAGTGGTTGTGCGAGAGAGGAGGGGTGCAGGAACAAGCAGGTCTAGAGGTGCGTGATGGGGCACACCTGAGATGAATAAAGCCTCATCACCAGCGCTGTTAAAGGCCAAACCGGTCTCTTCCCTGTGCATGCACGCTGGTGTCCTCGTGGGTCCAGGAGCGAGGAGGGATCGTCTCGTTAGACGGTTGTCGGGCCAGGTTGCTGGGCCGTTATGTTCCCTTGGAAGTGCCCCCCTCGAATACTGACCTTCACTACCCCTGCTGCACAAGGAGGACACCAGTTCCCCTCTTTATTTCGGACCTTTTTCCCCTGGACACTTTTATTTTATTATTATTTTGTTCAATAAAAGCCTCTCGGAGGCCTGACACCACTCCCACTGTGTCTGTCATAAGCTCCTCCTGTGACAGTAATGGGAATGTGATCCCATTACCTCTCGCACGCCAGAGACGCGAGCCACCGGACCCGCGGTCAGGGTGAGAAGAACCACAACTACTAGATGGCTGTCGGGCCAGGTTGGTGGCCTGTTGAATTCCCTTGGAAGTGCCGTGAGGTCCAATTAGGATGAAGCCGCCGCCTCTCACACCCCGGATCTGAAAGGGGAGAGTGTGCGGCCGCCGTACTCTGCCCCTTACCTGGAACATTCCCCCTCGAACCATTCCTGGCCTTCTCTACCCCTGAAGGCAGTCCTGACAACGAGGACACGAGTTCCACTCTTTATTTTGGACAGTTTCCCCCATTTTATAATCATTTTGTTCAATAAAAGCTTCTCCGAGGCCTGATGCCACTCCCACTGTGTCTGTCGTAAGCTCCTCCAGTGACAATATATTTTTCTTTTTTTTTTTGTTGAAAATGTTATCCGTTTATGAAATTTGACTGAAAAAGGAACCATAACAAATGATATAGCAGATAAATAAAAGGGAATTTATTACAGGAACACCTTGGACCCCACATTTTATTTATCTGGGACATTTTTGTCACATTGAGTGCAATAGTTTTCGCCCTGCGTCATTTTCAATGTTCGACCTTGCTCCTGAAGTGTGAAAGAACGACCTCTGAGCAAAAAAAATAAATAAAATGAAAAATTGTGGGCAGTGAAACAAACTAAGAGCAAACAAATAGGACAGAAAAAACACAGGAGGCAGTAGCAAATATAGAATAATGAGAAGAGAACTGACTAAACTGAAGAATTCATACAATCACACAGTGACACTGAAACAGATAGGGGCAAATAAAAAAGAATCCCATGCTCACAGGACACACTGAAGGTTTTATGATCTCCACAGATGTGATTAGTCTAAAAGACCACCCCCCACAACACACACTCTCCCGCCCTCCCTTATTTCTCTCCGTCTCTCTCTCTCTCTCTCTCTCACTCGTCCCGTGCCTCTGCAGTGGCTCATTCTTTCCTGCGCCGGCTACAGACACACACCGCCCCCCTCCACCCCTCCTCTGGCCACTAATCCCAGCATGCGGCACCTATTCAGGGGTAAGACCGACAGTCTCTTCCCCAGACTGAAAGTGGAGCTCTGCGCCGCAGCTGCCGCTAAATGAATGCAGCGTTTCCTGCGTCTACAACCAAGCTGAGTGAGACAGAGTATCAGCGAGACACTGCCGGCAACTGAGAGCCATCAGAGGATCAGGTGCTGCCTCCTTATTCCTCGCTCTCTAGTTCCCTCTCCCTCCCTTACCGGGACATACTGCAAAGGAGGATCGAGGACAGAGAGGTACTCTGCAAGACTTCCCCAGCTGAAAGTCACTGTGTGGCCCATCAAGCCCTGCAGTATCCCAGTGAAGACATACAGCGGAGGACTTGACCAGGGACAGACAGACAGACAGTGGGCATGGAGTTGCAAGACAGAAGATCATTCCTGCACAGGTGTGCACGGTCCGGTGATGTAGTCCACGCTGGTCTGGTCGTCACGCTTCTGATTGGTAAGTCTCTTGCAATCGTTCCTCTACATTGTCCCTTTTTTTGTTTACTCCTGAGTCCACCGTCCTACGCTTGCCTAGTGGGGCGGCTGCCAAAATGCTGCAGTTTTTGCAAGGCTTGCACAAGTCCAGAGGACCAAACAAGCTGGGTTACGTACTTGTTGCTGTTTGTGGGGGTCGATTTCTTGAAAGACTGTGCTTAACATCTTCACTTTCAACTCAATAAATCCATCTCACTAAGTGACTGAAATATTCTCAATTTAATTTAATTGTCCTTTTAGCCATGTCTTCTGCACTTGTAAAAAAATGGGTCACAACCAAGTAGAGTTTAAGGGGGAAAGCATCCTTCCCAATTTACATATTAGCATCCAATTGTTTTCTCAATGACAGATTCGTGAACTTCTAATACACAAAGGTTCCATGTGCATTCTGATTACTTTCGTAAAAGACCTTCTCCATTTTTACTCTGTTCTGCCCATACTTTTCACACCAAAATCGAATGATCTCACTGTAAAGGCATTCACTTTACCTCAGCTGCAGGATGTTTAGAGCATCTTTATGATGTTTTGCGCTGTGCGAGTCTTGAATCACACTGCACAACAGTATGCTGAGCTCACTGAATTTCGCCTCTGAATTACATTCATTCTTTTTGAGCAGGTGGGCCCTATTCTTCCAAGCAAGCCCCCCTCCCTGTTCTCTTTACTGCTTGTGAAGGTGAATTAGAGGCCGTTAAACTAGGTCATTTTCACTCTCTCCTTCATAGCATGAACTCAGATGGTTAATATGCATCCTCTGCAGAGTTCCCAGTGGACTCGGAGAGGTATGATGTATTGTTATATGTTTGCGGTACATCCGTCAGGTTACGAGAAGGTGCACCACTTAGGGACGAATCATCATCCTGACAAACGACACAGTTTTGCTGGTGCTTTGATTACAGTTTTTCCCGTCCATGTGTCTGGAATTGATAGAATGTGAGGGTAATTGCAATATAAACAACCTTCTGATGAAATAACTGTCATTTAAGTGAAATAAAATTTTAAAGCCTATAGGGTTTAACACAGAATATTTTCAAAACCAAATAATTGACACTGCATCAGTGCTCTGAAAAAAAGAGAATTTACTCACTTGTCAGAGGCCTGGGAGATCTTGAACGACGTAGAGAAGTTAAAATAGTGAAAATTAAAACGGTTCTGGTCCCAAACAAACATGGTTATTGTTTGTATTCACTAATATTTCTAATTTTCTGTGCTATTTATATTGAAATAAATATTAAAATAAACCGAGTTTAATTACAACAGGGCTCTATAAATAGGCCAAAAGCACACGTGAGTAATGTAAAGGCATGCAGAGCGTGTGAAGAGCAGTTGTAGTATCTCCTCTACCGTCACTAGTCCCTCAGTCCCTCAGTGATTAGGACAAACATCATTAAAAGCTCACCCCTGAACCCCTAAACCTTTATTATCTCTGTAAATTAAACACAATTAAACACAGTATAGAACCCATCTGATTATGAGTAAAGTATCTTATTTTTTAAGGTAGTTGTATTTTTTATGTCAGTTTTGCCAGCTGTATAATAGCTGTTAGTTTTAGTTACCTTTTATACCCCTTTTAGCATCTTTTTAAAAAAGCACACAGCAAATCTATCACATTTTTTGACAGGCCTTAGTTTCTTTCCTTGGAGGAGAATATAATACAGAGTCAGACACTATCAGTCACTATTTCATACTTCCCGCAGAAAGAGAAAAATATGTAAATAAGAACAGCTTTATTGGGAATTTGGATGTAGTAAAAGACAAGATCTAGTATCATTTAATCCACTTTTCACACAGGCTTTGGGTACTTTCCATGGGAAGTGGTTGGCAACAGTGGTTGAAGGTAATTCTTGAACTTTTTACTTATGCTTAGACTTATGTGGACATTTTCTTTCCTTTTTTTCCACATAGCAGCAAATTCCAATTTAAAATGACTTTAAATTTTTAATCATAAGTAGTATAAAGAACACTAGACATAGAACTTTAAAGTATATAGAAATAAAAGGGACATATTGTAATAAAAGTTTGCAAGTTTTACAATAAAATCATTACATCAAAACACAACTGTGTACTTTTGAGTTGTAAAGCCATGTGAAAAAAATTAATAAATAATAATAATAATAATAAAAAAATAATAATATATATATATATGTGTGTGTGTGTATGCGTGTGTGTGTGTGTATTGTATTGGAATTAGGGAAAAACTTTTTATTTTTATTATTTTTAAAAATTCAATGTTTGCAATACAAATGTGTTAACCAATCGGACATCTTATTTGTAATTTTTCTCCAGTAAAAATGACCCAGTACTTGAAAATGTCAGCCTTGTTACACAAAATACAACAATTATATTATAATGTAACAGAAATGAACAGGAATGTTTTAGCAGAGCTTAGTCCTGGGTCTGATATGATATATTAACTTTTTTTTTCCAAACTTGATATCTGGTTACAGCCATACCGATTCATTTGAATGTGTATAATTGTATAATTGTGAATGTGTGTGGGTTTATGTGGTTTATGAGGACACAAATGTGTATAATGACATGGGTATGACATAGGTATTACAATATGTAGGTGTT
>JAUMHQ010000075.1:1530219-1557818 GCA_032361165.1 Enteromius paludinosus | reverse complement strand
TCTGCTCTGAAAACATAACTGACGGTGTGTTCATCAGTTTTGTATAAAAGCATTAGAAAATGCAAGTGCTTTTAGCCACAGCGGCGACGTGACGCGCTAGTCTGTCAGCGCGCAGTACATCTAATACCAACGCATTCCAAACAGTATATGATGTTCACGGACAACAGGTGATAAGGATCGAAGCTCACACGTACAGTAGTTTAGAAAACTAGTTCCGTCCGAATAAGGCTACAGTATAATTCGGCTATACAGCCGCGCTAAAGGTGAAAGTCACCATAGCTTGTAGTATAGACTCAACTTTGTCAATAGATTAATGGCAATATTTAAAAAAAAAAAATAACGGCCCACCACTAATTTTAATACATGTATATGTTTATTTATAGTATATGTACATATATACTATAATTACTTAATTAATTTATACATGTATAAAATACATACTTGACTTGAGTATTATATATATATATATATATATATAGTATTATATACACACACACACACACACATAATTGCATGATATATGTATTAAAATATCTGATTAAATATAAAATATGAACAAAATATAAATAATTTTGACCTTAATTTAATTAGTTGTACTTTCTTACCTTAATAATAAAATAATTTAAAATAAACCCATAACTAGTTTTAAAATAAATAGTTATTATTTTATACTTATGTATTATATCTATAAGAAGAAGAAGAAGAAGATGGAAATAAGATGTTCAGTATTTATTATTAAACTAATAACACATTTATTATTAATATTTCTGTTTTTTTTTATTAATGATAAATTATTATATAACTAATTTACCATTTCTTCTTCTTATTATTATTATTATGTATTACTACAACTAACACAACAGCAACAATAATACTAATACTGATGGGAATGTGTTTTTGTGGCAAAGTTTAATGGAATGCTGCTGTGTCGAGTTTAAAAGATAATAATTTATCTTTACATACATAACTTATCATATTTAGTCATCTTGAGTGTTGGAGTCAGTGACTGTTTGTTAGTGTGTGTTGATGTACCTCCCACAGTGATGGGGGACTGAAGTCGTATCATGGCAATGTCGTAGTCATTGCGTCCCGAGATGTAGTCTTTGTTGACGATGATCTTGTCCACATTAGAAGTTCCAGCAGAGGCCAGGTAAGTGTTTCCAGAGCCAACCTTCCATCGGACCACAGCCTTCTTACCCTCTCTGAAGAAGAGAAGAGCAACTTCATGAAAGCATTACTCATTTAAGAAACACCCTGTTTTAGTTTGGTTTACGAAGCTTAAATTTATGCATCAGGTAAGATGTGAACTCATTTCTAAGTTCTTTTTTTTTTTTTTGCAAGGTGAATGATAAATGACGTACAGCACAGTTTTCAAACCGGGTGAACTTGTTAGGGCTATGAATGAGAAATGAATGGTGTTTACGAACAAATCTTTGAAGTTAATGATAAAAACATGTTCATTTCCAAGACTCATATCTAACAGCTGGGGCTGCTTCTACCTGGTTTAACCCATATGATGTACTGTATGTTCAGTGGCATAAATGAATGTTATCAACAAAATATTACAAAACATTGCATATTGCATTCAATAAACCCTAATTAGTTGAATAATTAATTATTTTCATACTATTTACACATATAATTCTATTATTATCATGATTAATGTATTATCAGTGTACCAAATTAAATACTTTTTTAAACATATATTTTATAATGTTATTATATACATTATGAATGTTTATAATTATGTAAAAAAATAACTAAACTGCATATATAATAATATGAACAAATATATTTGCATGCATTTGTGGTTTACGGGGACTCTCCATAGGCGTAATGGTTTTTTTAATTGTGCAAACTGTATGTGGTATTGCCCTACACTGACCTTACACCTGAACCTACCCCTTACAGGAAACTGCGTGCACTTTCAGATTCTCAAAAAACACCATTTAGTATGTTTTCTAAGCCTTTTGTTTTCCGGGACACAGGAAGTGTCCTCATAAACCATGTTTTCGAATTGATATGTTATTTTCAGGTTTCACTGTAATGATTATCTGGCAAAATTGTAAAGACTTTAAGAGCAAAAAGGTAAACTGTAACTAAATGTGATTTTAACTGTTAAAATAGTGATTGTATAATGTCTCTATCAGCAAACACGAAAAGCACTGTTTGTGTGCTCATTAGGGGTCTTCCGCTGCCACCTAGTGGTTATTAATTGCAATTTAGAATAGAACACTGTGTTACGTTTTGAAGATATAGTCTATACAGTAAGTGAATGTATGAGGGATTTAATGTCATTTACTCTGGAAATATTATGTTTTTGAGGCCTTATTTATCGGTGCTACCTATAGTGTGAGCTCTATGAACCTTTGCGAGCTTCAAAAGAGAAGTCTTGCAAATACTGTCACCTATCATTTATTTCAAACATCTAATATTGCAACATAATGTGTGTGTATGCCCGTGTACGTGTGTTTGTATGAATATAATAGTTTAACTATTTAATTTTTGTGTGTGTGTGTGTGCGCGCGCTTGCGCGTGCATGCTTATTGAGTATTAACCATTTCATTTCTGTGTCCCTGTGTGTGTCTGTGTGTTTGTATTAATATAATAGATTAATCATTTAATTTCTGTGTGTTTGTGTGCCTATTGTCCATTTTCCATGTGCTTCAGAGTCAGCCATTCATTCAGGTTGCCTTATACAACTTCAAAGGTCTTAAAAATGCTTGAATTGCTGCTTGCAGCTATATTTATTATTATCATTGTTTTTGTTAGTGGTTTGATATTATTGTAAATAAAAATAATTATATTCATTGCATTGGCTCTGTAAGAGTGTCTTAAACACACACCCATTGAAGCAGTGGGCCGCGGTCACAACCCAGTGCGGAGACACCAGTGACCCTCCGCAGGTGTGCTGCCCGCCGCTCTGCAGGCTGACCTGCCACGGCCAGTTCTCAATGATAGCCTCCTGTCCTCCTACAATCCGGTCCTGGTTTCTGGACAGCCCACACTCAGCTGCAGAATACAAGAGCCCATAATAAATCAAAACGAAAATCACACACAAAATGTGTCTGTTTCTTTAAAACATGTTTTAGCATGTTAAAATGCCCAGTCCAAATGACTGAACACTCCTCTGATGTTGTATTGTTCGTTTTTTATCTTGTCGTCATTTTGTAATGCCATAATTAGCTGTTGGATTATGATTCCATATTTACCTGAGCATTTTAAAGTAACGACTGATCCTTGACTGCATAATTTCCTGAGAAAGAGAGAAAACAAGAAAGAATGTGAGAATGCGTACAACCACACTATTAATGTCTACAGAAACTACAAAAAATATGAGGAAACTTAATTCAAACTTAACCAGAAAATTGCCAAATATCTTTGTCTAAATTGTAAACAACATATCTACTGTTTCATCAGCCTATTTGAACTTTAGAGGTGTCCAATTCTTTCAGTGCTACTGTATGTACACACACACACACACACACACACACAGTGTGTAATTCTACTCACAGATCTGATACGGTGGATTGGAATGTCTGAGGTTTAGATGAGCCCACCGTACAGAAAGTCTTCAGATCAGTCGGCAAAATACCCACTTGAACTGTGCTGAAAGATGGTTTACTGAAACACAAGACAATGACAGTGAGATCAAACGATGAGGTCTTTCCTTACATGTATTTAGCAGTCTAAAATGTTTACAGGTTTTATTCCAAGATGGGTGTTAGTTAAAGTAATAGTTCACCCAAAAAATGAAAATTCTGTCTTGAGTAGCTCCAAATCTGCAGACTACAAAGGAAGATATTGTGCAAAATGGTTTGTAGGCTGTTTTGAGTCACTATTGACTTCCATAGTAAGAAAAAAAAATACTATGGTAGCCAATAGTGACCCAAAACAACCAGTTTATGAACCTTTTTCTAAATACCTTCCTATATTCATAAAGGTTTGTAACAACTTGAGGGTGAGTAAATGATGACATCATTTTCAATTTTGAGTGAACTAGTCATTTAACTAACACACCTTGAGAAAATATAAATAATATGAATAAAACTTATCCTCTTTTAGATATGAAACACATTTCTCATTATCATTTAGTTTAGCTTGAGATATTCAACGTGAAATAAAATAAAATAAAATTAGTTAATTAGTTAACTGTTTTTGCAAATATGCCAATATATATATACTGTAACACATACATACAATACAAATATTAATGCATAGTAGTATCTCAAACAACATAATAATCTAAATCTTGTTATCCTAATTTAATTTTCTTAAATAGCGCAGCAAACTTCTGATATTGATAGATATTTTTGTATAGGGAGTGTGTAATGTGGGTCAAAACTCACGCTGAGTAGCCCAGCTGTTGACACGCAGTCTCAGCATGTTGTTGGGTGAAACTGTCTACACATACACTTTTCCATTTATTCTCATTAGGCCTGAATATCTGCAGCACATTATCTCTTGTCATCAGCCGTACTGTAGAGACAAACACAGAAACAGTTTAGGTTGGGGGATTTGTCTTGTTTATCCTGAAACCAGACACACAGGTTCTAGCAGTGCACACATGTCGGTGAGCAGGTATGTGGGTGTGTGTGTGTGTGTCTTACGGGGGAAGGTGGAGTTAGGTTTAAACTTCGTGACACAGGCTGACTCATCCTCGGCTCCGCTGCAGTCCTCCGTTCCATCACAGGCCTTCTCCAGTGGAATGAACTTCACAGACTTGGAGCAAAAATAATACTTGCTCTCGATCAACTGCTTGACTGTTTCATGAAAGTGTAAACACAGCACTTGTTATTAAAGCAACCAGCAATGAGGTTAATGAATCAGTCTATTTTTGTTTCTTAAGTCACAGCGGTTAAAATAGTGACTCAATAACTGTCACTAATTAGAAGATCAGACTTGTCAACTTGTGACTCATTTTTATTGTGAAAAGTGAATGTGTGATAGGTAATAAATAGGAAATAGGTGAATTTAGTTTACAATAAAAACAAACATTAAAGAGGCCCGCATTTTTATATTATTTTACTTTATTTTATTTTAAAATAAATGTATTGTAAACATTTAAATTGTAAAAAATATAAAATATATTAATTATAACTTCACATGTTAAAAATCGTATACATTTATAGCAATCATATTTATTAATAATGTTTGCAACAAGTTGCAGTTTTAATGTTTTAAATGTTATAAAATGTTTTTAATTTTACAAATTCACACAAGGTATTATTTAATTTTCACAAATATTTTAAATATATAACATACCCAATGCGTTAATTACTTAAAATGTTATATATAGGTTAAAATGTAGAATTATAAAATATTTAAATGTTTGTGCAGTTGTCACATTTTAGAAATTCTAAATTTATAGTTTGCTGGATTTTTATAATTTAACATATCAAATTCATTATGTTACATACAGTTTTCACACTTTGAATATTACTGTTTTGTACAAAGTATTAATTGATGTTTTCACAAAGATTTTAATATTATTTACGTTTTTATATTAAATATTAGAATGTTAAAAAGGTTTTCATGCTTTAAATTTGATACATTTATACCATTAATATTAATTACAATAATTGCAAGTTTTATTGCAAGTTTTCAATGCTATGATCTGTGCATACAATTCGATATGCATGCCAACTTAGTTTTGCTGTTACATACATTTCCCCTTTAATATTGTTCATTGTTTAAATTGTGACATATAGGCTGTTTAATGACAGATTTCCGTGTGACAACTTGCCCCATACAGTCTAATATCTCTAATGCAAGCTTTAAATCATTGAAAGCCTCAGCCCTCATCATTATCTTAATCATGTGTGCTCAAATGAAATCCAGATGGGGTTAAAATGATCAAGAACTTACTAAAGAAAGCAGCCACAGCCAAAATAGCCAGTACGACTACCACAATCAGTACTGTGATGATGATCTTTTTCTTGTTCGGCCTTTTTTCCGCCGGAGTCTTTGGAGTCATCATGGGTTTTCTGTGTCTTCCGGGCCGAGCTGCTGGTGGAGAATATGAAAATCAGTCGAAATCAGTGTGCTTCTCGTAATACACCCACTTAAATCATGCATTTTACAACGCAGGGATGATAAACCAGGTGATATGTTAGAGCACTCTACCTTGTTGCTGTGGTGGGTTTAAGGGTCTGGTGTTTTCCTCAGGAATCTGAACTTTAGTCTGATGAGAATGAGGAAGACAGAAGAGGAAAGAGAAAGTGAGCGGTTATTGTGCTATTCCGTTCACACACACACACAAACCCCTAAAGCTTTATGACTCAGCTGTATCACTTTCAATGTGTCACAAGGGATTTTTTTCCCAAGACGTTTTTGAAAATCTCACACACTTCCTTGTAAACCATCCTACTCAGCTTAAAACATGTACTTTACCTACAGCAAGAAATAAACAGCTGTATTTATTACTCGTACGTTGTTCAGCAGGAGATCGCAGGAAGTAAATGAGGTCAGTTTTACACCTGTTGATCTGGGATGGTTATTTCAGTTACTGATATGGAAAATTATATTAGTTCCATTGCTGTTGTCCTCAGAGACCAATGCTCTCCTGACAGCTCAGGCACATTTCTCTTGTGCATTTATACACATGGTAACACTATGTAGGCTGTGGTCTCTGTTTTAAGAACATTTATATAAAATAAAATAAAATAAATAAAATAAAATAAAATAAAATAAAATAAAATAAAATAAAATAAAATAAAATAAAATAAAATAAAATAAAATAAAAATAACCTGTATATAATTATTCATGAATGGGGTATATGTAATATATATTAGATTTTTTATGTGTATTTCATTGAGGTTAAACAAACCAGAAATGTCACATCTGAGAATGTGAGGTGAAACTTTAACATCAGCCTACTAGTCAAAACAGTGACTAACACTTCCAGACAGCTCTGTCACTCAAAACAACCTACCTGTACAAAATAACAGTCATAACAAAGTGTTTCCAAACACACATCCATTCTCAACAAGAACATGCGAATCTTCAGGTTAACACCTACTTAATTATTGTCAGACAAGATCTGAATAAAAACAAAAAATGTGTCACTTTATGTTCATGTCCTGTACTGTAGGAAACAACTGCTGTTTAAATTCATTAATGGAAATTACTTTTAATTTATTGTTACTACTGTGTTACTGCTACAGTACAATAGCACATATTTCTGTTGAGATTTACTGTTTGCATCATGATAAAATGAAAAAATCGAATGGAGAATTCGAAAAGATTTAATATCATACACCGCTGCCCACTGCACCGGGTGTGTATTCACGGTGTGTGTGTGCGTGGTTGATCACTTCTCACTGCTGTGTGTGTGCACTTGGATGGGTTAAATGCAGAGCACAACTTCCTATTATAGGAAACCATACCTTGCCAGACGTTTACGGTGCATATATACTGACAAGGAAGAATGTATTATTTGAAAACAAATATTTAAGACAATTTCATTAATAAAACTGGACATATAGCTAGATACATTCTACATAGATTCATTCTATACATTTCTTTGCAAGTACCCAGAATTGCACAACAGCAAAAGGACAAATGCGTCCTTGAGTTTCAGTTTCATCATCATGGAATGTGCAAATTCTTGATTTTCAGCGCATTAAGCAACTGAGATGTCTCATTTATCTTATATGTGATACAATGTAATACAACATTTTAACCAACGAATATGTGTTCCGCAAAGTTTTGGCAACAACACAATTCCATAATTCCCTTAATAAGATTTTATTTTTTTTTTTTTTTTTTTTTGAAGTGTCATTTTAACAATTTTAATGGTGATTTGGTGATAAATGATCCAAATTCCAGCATAGCAGTCTATATGGCACTCATTCCTATCTAACGAGCCTCGAAACAAAGCCATTAGCAGTCACAACCTGATTAGACAAGCTTTACTTTCACTAATAACTGAACTGATGTCAAGAATGGGGTGTGATAGCTTCTAAATTTGTGGTGCTTGTATGCGCGCATATAACAAGTTAGTGTTGCGTGATTGACTTACAGTACATGATGGAGCTGTACTGACAGAAAGCTTTTATAATGCAGTTGTGTTTTCAATATGGAGTTAGTTTTGGGGTGTGTTTCTCTTTTCTTCGTCTTAATTAAGCAACTACAATGAGATGACGCACCTAAACATACATTTGTCTTCAAAATCAAAAAAGATTTGACAATGACTTTTCCCACAAGGCATTTTCAAACAGTATCCTCAGGAAACGCCTTAAATCTATAGCTTTTGTTAAATCATAACTAAATAGGAGAGATCTGTGATTTAAAAGAATAATAATAATAAATGTATTTATTATTTTTGTTGTAATTATATAGCATAAATACAATTTGAAGTATTACAAGATACAGTATAAACCTAGATTATTGCATAATCTCATAGTTTTATGTATTGTAGCTGCAATATAATTTTGTAATTTACAATTTGCAATGTTTGCAGTTGCATGTGTTTTATTTTATTTATTTTTTATTTTATTCTGCTCTTATCTGTAACCAGTTGAATTTTGAACACCAAGTGTTCATATCTGGTTGATAACTCATAGTCCACTGCAGATAACTACATGAAAACAGTAGGCTATTTAAATCAACCCTTGATTGATTATCAAATTATATTATTAACATACTTCAACACACTAAACATTCCCCATAGGTCAAAGATCACAGCCAAAGGGAGCAGTAGTCATCATAATTACACTATTTGCTAAATTACTCAATGTATAATTATAAAGCAGTATTTTTTATAGTAATTTGTTGTATTAGCACATAAAATGACCTACAGTATAGTCTGCATTGTTTTTAGCACTGTACTGTGAGACATTACAATGAAATTAAGTAATATACTGGTGAGAGTGCAAATAGAATTCAAATTGAAAGGTTGACATTGCATTTGAATCACCCCTTCAACAAATACTGAAACCACTGAAAGCTCTTTGAGAGACAGAGACCGAAAGTGCAACTTCCGTATCAATGGGTTGTTATCACATAATGAGATCTGGGCTGAGAGGAACCAAGATTAATGGTAGTAATAAAAACATATACAAAACAAAATGTACATATACAAAACAAAACAAAATATACAGTAAAAAGCCTGTAAAACAGGCTCATGTCTGTTTTAAAAGAGTGACAGTTGACTACAAACTATCAAATTACAACCAACAATTCCACAAAAGCCCAATGTCAGGCAAGAAAATGATGGATAGCTTAAACGTTTTGTCCTTTAGCATTTGTCCGCCCCATCCAGAATGTCTAGATATACACTAATTTTTTTATATACATGCCGCTGAGTCTCGTATTATTCCTGTGTAAAAGAGATCTAATCATACACCAGCAATTATTGACTCCATCCCATGCCAAGCGCTGTTACTGTATATTCAAGTAAAAAATAATCAACTTTCAGGTCCCTTGAGGAGACTAGAAGAACACTATACCAAACAGAACCAAAGAGATTTCTCAGCTGAAAAAGTATCAAAGCCCACTCATACCAAAGCAGATTAGTTACACATGCCGACCCAATAGCTCCTTTCAAACTGCAGCCAAGCATTTGTTATTAACTTTTTCTGCAGTTTAAACTTCAGGCATACTAAACTCACTTGCACCTTGCAACAGGAACCAGGCCTATTCAAATGAATGAAATGTAAAGTAGGTATTTTGGTTTCACTTTATTTTGATGGCCCCTTTAATTCCCATTCTGTTGACTGTATGTAATCTACCTTTAACATATCTACCAACTCAAAGTTATTTATTGTCAACATAATGTTCAAAACGGACCATCAAAGCAAAGGGTTACCAGTATTTTGGAACCAACATTGATTTTTTTATGTGTAGTCAATACACTCTTAACAAACAAAGAAACCAATTTGTTTATAATAGCCTATCACATTTACAAGTTATAGCTGTATATGGTTGTAACTTGCAATATAACCATATACAGCCATAACTAGTAATATATATATATATATATATATTAAAGATAGCTGTATCTAAATAAATGTCATGCAGAATAAAGCATCAATATGTGCTTTATAAGCACTAATAAACATCTAAAACACTAGTAATATGCATGTCAGTTAATAGTCGACCAAAAAATAAAGCGCTTATATAGAGTAACTTACATTTTAGAGACTACCAGTCACTTTTCTGTCTACTGTTCGTCCACCAATGAAAATAGTTCCAGACACGGCCAAATCAAACACGTCCAGACCCTAGAAGTGTCTGTTCCTGAATGCATCTGTTTTTAAATAAATACTGTATAGGTTGAGTAGATAATTAAGTGACTTGTTCATAGTCACGTTCGCCAGTGATACATTTTTAAATAAATTTTTAAGTGAATTATTCAATGACTCACTTGTAAAGTGTTCACGTGAATCGATTGAATGAAAATTAAAAACGCTGTAACCTGCAGAAGAGTCACCGAAAAAATCCCCATTACTAACACACAGACTAGTCTGCATTTTATATCGTGTCCTGCTTAAACAATATGTTAAATAAGTAAGCGAAAAGTCCTACTATTTCTGGCATGTGCATAACAAACATACATTATCCCATAAAGCAACATGAGAAAAGTCATGAAGAGATACAGCTAATATAATGTAAGATAGGAATGCGGTTTTATAAGAATATAGGCTGTTTGAATGAACTATTGAGATTTTATTAGCAACTCCTTTTGATAATAATTTATCTGCTGTCTATATGATTGTGAATCAAATGAGTTTGGCATGACATAGAAAGTTTCAAGATAATAGCAAATAGGATAATCACAACTACCATGCCATCCAAAACAACACAATCTACCCTTGTTAACCTAGCGATCAGCAAAGTAAATATCCTGTTTGTCTTAGTTCTGACTCCAGAATGAATCTGTTCACACTCACCCTCATGGTCTTATCAGCACAGTCAACTCGTTCCTGCAATCTGCCGGCTGAACAGACCACAGCAGACTGACCAGTGGAGACCACAGAAGCCACTTCTATGAAAAACAAGACACCTCTTCCTGCAACCTTCCTTTTCTTGAGGCACAATGCTTCTTTTTTTTCTGTTTCTGTAACTTTTTCCTCGTTTAATCTTTCGCTTAACAATTACTGCCACCTGATCTGTCTTTTGAACATTTCCACCTATCCAGCTCCTGTCTTGTGGAGATTTGTTTGGAGTTTCCCTGCCCCCGATCAAAACCCTCACCTATGTAAGAGGATACCGCCCAGCTCACCTAGGTACGTTGCTCCTCCCGCAGCATTCACTTCCTCATTGGGACGAGGCCAGGTCTTGTGCTTGGTTGAGCAGGATTACAAGTTAATTCAAGGATGCTCTCTGCAGAGCTTTTGAAGCTGTTTTTAAACAGGAAATGGCCCTCATTTTCCCAGATCTTCTTTCAAACAAGTTTTGGTTATTATGACGAGCAATTTATCATTGTAATTATGCTTTATTTTAAGTATTTTAATGAGGACAGCTCATGAAATAAGCCATCAATGTGGATCAGGGATTTCCGGTTTGTTTCAAATACTGGCTGTATCATTCATGTTGCTCTATCATTGCTCATGTCAGAATATGTGATAACTCAGTGACCTTTTTCATTAAAAAGAAGATTTGAAATACTTTTTTGTCAATGTTGTAGTTTTTATGATGGTGAACCTTTAACATTTCCATTAATGCATGGTTTGTTAGGATAGGACAATATTTTGCCAAGGAACATGACGGTGCAAAAAATATGAAGAATCTTACTTGATCTTGCTTAATTTTGTAATGATTTTTGCATAACCATTTGACCCATATGATATACTTGGTCCTACAAATATACTCATGGAACTTAAGATTAGTTTTGTGGTCCAGGTTCACATTTGAATAAATCCGATTCAGTTTGGTTTGGTTCACTTCACTTCAGTCCTAAAGTGAAAAAAAGCAATATCTCTAAAAAGTAAAGTTTTGACTGAAATATCATTCCCATTTGATTTGACTTGATTGGTTAAGTTCACATTTCATTAGATTGAATTTGGTTCAGTTCAATTCACAACACCTCACTAGACTGAAAATGTTACCTGTAAGAGTGAAGTTCAGGACTGTGAAACCATTTGCATATTTCCAGTTTGATTTAATTCAACTCAGTTTGGTTTGTTTGGGGTTTATTTCACATTGCTTAACTTAACTCCTGAAGTGGAAAAATGTAAATTAAGTTAGATTCGACTCATTGTACTTCACTTAACTTCTATTTTGCAAGTGCTGCCTGACAAAGTAGTAAATAACAATGTTAACGGATTTACACTTAATTCAGTTCAATTTATAATGTTTTCATTTCATTCGATTCAGTTAGATTCACTCATTTCACTTGCATGTGATTCATTTCTTCACAGATTATTGATAATGTAATCCAGTAACTGTAGGTATGGTGTAAGCTGCCTAAAACTAGTACACTGAGTCTTAAACTACTTCCTTTTAGGACTAAAGTTACTTAACATGTTTGTCTCACATTCACATTTTACCTCACAATGCCGGAAACTCAATATTCATATCATGAATTAAATTTAAGTTAATTAAACAGAGAAATAAATAGATACATTCTCTGAACTCAAATCAGTAAACTGTTTAAACTGGTAAACAAGTAATAAACCTTTTTATGTAACTAAATGAACTGAAGCAATGATCAGCTGACCCTGGAGCTCTGCTACCACTTTTATTTCTTTCTTTAGAGAGAGAGAGAACTCTAAACATTGAAAAGATTGTCTGTGAAAGTTCTCAGTGGGAAAGTGATCATGTTTCTGTAAGGGTCAGGTGGGTTTGACCTCTTCTTGATGAGTTTCACCCCATGATACTGGCCTTTATCTCAGTCTTGTGTAAGGAAACTGTGTGTAATGAATTCCAATGACAAGGCCTTTGTCTAACACTATTAACTAGCCATCACCAGAGCTGTTTACCTAGCTAAACATGTTGTTGAGACTGCCATCGTTACAAAGCAAGTTGCTTAGCCACTAGTATGATAAAGAGATACTGAAGTGCCATGTGACCCAGTGACTCACTTTGTTTTTGTTTTCAAATTACTTTAAAACTGAGCAAGAATGTGAAAAACAAAGCTAGTGAGAACATGAATAGGAATGTTGCTTAGCTGCTTATATATATATATATATATATATATATATACATATTAAAGTTATGTTTATAAAGCCGATGTCATACAGCAGTGTTGGTTTAAAGTTAAAACCATGAGTGAAAAAAAAAATAAAATCTGTTACATATAGTTTAAAATTTAGCATATCAAGCTGACTGAAATACATACATTATATATCTTTAAATAAATTAATGTCTTGAAAAATCTGCTGAAACAACTTAACATGACTGGAATATTGTACCATATAAATTTAAACATAAGTACATGTCCATAGATGTGTTTCATTGTTACAGTAAAACCAAAATAAAATAGGTTGAAAAACTACTTGTTTTATGTAAATAACTAATAATAAACACTAGGCACTAAGTCATGAGGCCTTTTATACATTGACATGTATTAAAACACAGCATATCTTTTTTGTATACTCTCAAAAAAGTTACTGTACACAAGCTGTCACTGGGGCGGTACCTTTTCAAAAGGTACATGTTTGTACTTAAAGGGTCCATTTTGGTACCTTAAAGGTACATATTAGTTCTTAAAGTGTACATATTTGAACCTATTACTGTAGGTACAAAAGTGTACCTGTTGAAAAGGTACCGCCCCAGTGACAGCTTTTGTACCTTTATTTCTGAGAGCGTACTGAACAGTAATCCATTGAGAGGAATGGAAAATGATGTTTAGATTTTTACTTAAAAATAACTTAAAGTGAACAAAACAAAATAAAATGTATAATATAAAAAAAAAAAAATTAAAAGTAAAGTAAATGAATTGGCACTGAAAATCTGATAATCAATCAATTGTTTTCTCCAAAATTCTATTTTTAAACTTCCTGTTGAGCACTCTACTCACATCCTGCCTGATACAAATAAACACATTACTAAACCAAGTTTACAATAAATGCAATTTAATTAACATTAATTATGACACTGCTATTAATCACAACCCATAGAACAATTACAAATCCATTTCCCTTAAACATTAAGCAATATGAGCTGAAATGCATCATATGAGTTTTCTTTTTGGAAAAGTTTACATCTTACATTCTGCAACACCAGCTAACATTTCATATAAAATAATAATAAAAAAGCATAATAGAAAAAACCAAGCAAAACCTTACCGTTTTAAAAATAAAATCCTGTATATGTAAGGGTCTGATGCTGATGAAGACTGGCAAGATGAGTTAGATCCTATTGAGCACTCTTCCGTCCTCTGTGTTCATGGGAATGAGTCTTCATGAAGAAAACCAGTTTCAAAACAAACTTACATTTCAGAAAAAACAAACCTTTTATAGGCAGATGCCTCTGTCTCCCCCCACTAACTTCATTGTGCTTGTCTTTTAGTTTTAATATATGTTACATTCTGCGGAATGAGATGAGGAAGTTCTATTCTTTTATTTTTTTTCTTGAAACTAATATGCAGGAAAATGGGCAGAGATTACCGCATTACCAGGAAGCACCAGCCTTTCAATTTTCAATCAAAAGGCACTTTACTGTAAGTTCTCAAAAAAACAACAACAAAAAAAAAAACAGCATGTATTAAAAATGGAATTAGCATCTGTTTTTGTGACTGAAGGCCAGCATTAGTCTGATGTCTCTGGAATATTTTTTTCCCCTAGTAGCTATTTGCTCATTGAATAGCCATTCAGCATTACAAAGCTATCTCATAAAACCATTAAACCAAACAAGCTTCACATAAAACCATTATAATACAAATACTGATTTCTTTAGAATATTGCCCCCCCCCTCTCATTTTTTTTAAACCATTGACTGTAGCCTTCAACATAACAGTACACTGTAATTGAGAGCTATCAATTTTAACATTTAGAAAATAACTTCTAATTTAAGTGAACTTCACATAACCCATTATAATAAATGTTTTATTTAATTGTGCGCTTCAGCAGAAATATACAGAAATCGAAATTGAAGTTATAAGACACATTATAAATTAAATATAGATGAATCTACCCTTTTTCTTTGTCCTTTGATTAATAGACATCCCAGCAGCTAGTTATTATAGGTTATTTAGCTGTTATTTCTTTAAGACGCAGTTCTGACACGTGCCCCTATTATGCCTTTTCAAAAAAAGTGACTAAAAAGGGGCACCTTTAGCTTAAAAGAGCGACGCAAAAGGGTCTTGACCAAGCGTCAAAATGTGATGAGTTGGAGTGAGACTGTGTTGAGTAAAGATGTTCTGCGAATAAATGCACTTCTTGTCAAGAGAGAACTTGACAGAAGCAGCAGTTGTGAGTGGGGTGACCAATCCTAGCTATTCTCCTATGTTAATTGTGTTGAATATGTTTTATGCATTAATCTGAGAAAATTAATTGCATGCGTTAACGTGCTAATTTTGACACTACTAATTTATATATATATATATCTGGGTCTACGGACAATGCACCCTCCTGTACCCATGCCTCGCAGGTGCCCTCCAGTGCCAATGCCTCGCACAAGAGACAAAAAACCCACCCTCCCACCCAGTCTTGTCCACTCCACCACTGTCGCCTGCCAGCACCGCTGCTCACTCTCAGCCCACCACCTGTGTGCTAGAGCCACCACGGGTCTGCCAGTCTACATCGGCGTTGTGGCTGGAGGATCCCTCTGCTATACCTCCAGCCTCATAGTCCCGGACTCCGCCTCATCCCTCCGACCCGTTGGCTCCGCCACGGAACCTAGCTCCCTCCTCTCCACCGTGGCCCGTCTGTCCACCGGCTCCGCCAGGCTCCATCGTCCCTCCGGCTCCGCCTTGGTCTGTCGTCGACCATCCGCCGCCTTGGGACTCCACTCCTCCAGCTGTGCCTCATCCCACCGTCCTGCCAGCTCTGTCAGGCTCCTCCCTCCCTCCAGCTTCACCTTGGTCCTCTGTCGCTCCGGCTCCACCGCGGCCTTCCAGATCCCCGTCTTCGCGTCGGTCGCCGACGCCATCGGCTCCGCCTTGTCCCTCCGGGTCCTCACCGTCCACCTGGATCATTGGCTCTCCGTCTCCGCCTCAGGCTCCTACAGCGATTTCCAGTAGATGGCAGCGCTGTTATACTAAACTGTTATACTACATACTATAACCATTTAGTATAACAGTTTAGTACAACAGCGCTGCTATCTACTGGAAATCGAACACTTTTCATTAAAAAGGTTAAATGCCAATAATTAAATATCAAAAAATGTTACAAATGTAATGTTAGTTCATTGTTAGTTCAAGTTCAACTTATCCTCCAACTAATTGACGTATGTGATTCGTTTGTAGCTCAGTTTATGGTGTGATGTGTTCGAAATTAATACGGGATCATCCGGTTTAAACTCAAAGAAGGCATGTATTCATGAAACCCTTTGATTCATGTTTTTGCATAATTTTTGTAATTGGTAGGTTTAGGAGTGGGGTTGTGTGGTCGTACAAATTATTTGGCATGTTTCCAATAAAAATATAAAAAACAATACAAAGCTATGCTGTTACTTTGTGAATGTTTGAACACACTGATTATTGGTTGAATGGGCAGTGAGGTAAGGGGCAATAGGGAAAATCGCAACCTAGGGCAGCAAATTGGCCAGGGCGGTCCCTCAGTGTAAGGCATAGCCTGATGAATCGATCACAAGTGGTGTTTGGCCTGACGCAATGGGTAGACTAGATAAAATAGATCAAAACGATTTTCAGCGTGACAAATTGGAGGGAGGGCGTGAGAGTGAGTGAAGAAAGTCAAATGCGTGCGCTCATTGCGCGAGAGTTGTCAGCCCTGGTCACGTGACTGAAAACTATAGTTAGTGCTAAGTTACTCTGATGACTTCATCCTTAACATCAACTTGAAAACAACTTGACTTCTCACAAGTGAGGTAAATTAACACTCGTTACCACATTGGAATTAACAATGGAGGTGTTGCAGGAGATGTGGAAGATATAATACTACTCACAATAGTGTTTTAAATACACAAACCGATGCCTTGAAGTGTGACAACTGTGGGCCTACAAACAGAATAATTCACTCTGGGCCATTGAATTATTAGAAAAGATAATGCTTTGTGTCATGACCGCACCACCACCTAGGGGGTGCATTCTTTTTCTAATAATTCAATGGTCCGTCATCAATTACAGTACTCCTTACTTATTATTAGTGCTGTCAAACAATAATTGCATCCAAAATAAACGTTTTCATTTACATACAGTATTTGCCGTGTCCAACATGTATTTGACAAACACATGTATTTCATTTTAACATTTCCACTCATTTTCGTTTTCCCTTATAATTTTTTATTATCCAAGGAAAGGTTTGATTTTTTTTAAATAAATGATCAAAAGGATTATCAAAAGAGATTAAATTGTCTTCTTTGATCATATTTACCAAGCTTACATATATATATATATATTTTTTTTGTGCTATTTTAAATCTACTTAAATTTATATTTAGCTTGTACACTGTTTGTACAAAGGCCTCCTAGCACAGCGCAGTTTTAAAAGCTTTTATTTTCTTCAACCACAAATGTGTTATTTTAGGATATTTTTTGGGCCTGTAGCCCAGTGAGAGGCACGTGACAGGTTGTGGTTAATGTCTCGAGCTCCGTGTTCAAAACATTCTGAGAACTGTGCAGTGAGAACTGTGTTTATCTGTCTTTCTGCTCTTCTTCTGAACTCTGCAGCTGCTTTTGTGCAGAGCAACAGCTCTGTTTTCACCAGCTTTACACAGTTTTGAAATAAACAGAAACAGGTGCAAAAGGGGAAATCCCTGCATGAGAACAACCATTTCCTCTTAAACAAGAGCTAATATTCATTGATCCTCCAACTCATAACATTTGACCTACTATTCTCTTTTACACGCATACAGTACGAACATACAGTATCTGTATAACTCATTTGCATGTTGCATTGGCTACAGTTACTGTTATATCACACAATATGCTTAATGTATTTTTATGAGACCAGTTTTAATCACCTAAAAATGGAAATTATATAATTAAGGATTCACTCTCATGTCAATCCAAATCTGAAAAATCTTTGTTCATCGCCAAAGCTTAAATTAAGATATTTTTGATGAAATCCGAGAGCTCTCTGACCCTACATACTCATCAAGGGTCCTTCCACAATCAAGGCCCAAAAAAGAATAAGGACATTAAAATTGTCCATGTGACATCAGTGATTTAGTCTTAATTTTATGAAGCTACTTTTTGTGCACAAATAATTTCTGTTTCGAAGGTGAGTGAATGGGTTGGGTTAGTAATTAATGACATAAGGTGAATTTTTTGGTGAACCATCCCTTTAAATTGTCAGAAAATGCTATATCTGTCCAATAGAAGAGAAAAATAAATTACCATTACTGCAAATGCTTTGAAGCTGATTATGATAAGTTTTTGTCACTGCCGTATTATCCAAACATGAATTTTTTTCTCTGTGGAACAGAGTTTTATAATATGACCACTGTTTCATGCAATTACATCAAATTGACATTGCAGTCATCAGATTTAACAAAGAAAAACTTTTAATTCATGTGGTATATTTAAAGTCTTAGAAACATAATTAAATTGTCATTTACTAATATCCCCCTCCAGTAATCGCTGGGTCACTGAGTTATAATGTAAGAAGTAGATCAGTCAGCTTTGTGAATGTATCATTAAGACTGGTTTCATGAATTATATCATTAAAAATGAGTGAGAAATCACTACATTACTGTTACATGTTGTAGTTGTCATTTCCCATGTGCTCTGTGTTTTCCTTTTGTGACCTAGTTCTGTTAATTAGTTATTCTGTTCAGGTGTGTCTAGTTCGTTTACCTTAATGTCTAGATTCTCTTTATGTCAGTTTCCTTGTTGAATTATTTTAAAAAGACCTTTGTTTTTTATATTTGATGGCTCTTGTATCAAACACGTTACATAACAGAATAATGGACCAATACAGTTTTTTGCGGCACTTTTTCATTCTTTTTTTCCAACCCGGATTTCCCTTTTTCCCATGAATCCTCCCATCAAACTCCTTCTCCTGGAGCAGAGAGACAGCTCGCTGGAGGCTCACACACTGTACTTCCTGGAGCTCGCGTCCCTGACAGACTACCCTGACCGCTCGCTCTGTGTGTTTTCCTACAAGGGATTGAGCGAGCGGTCGAAGGCACGCGTCATACCAAGGACCAATGGTCCAAAGGAAAATTTCGCCGCATTTGTGGAGTGGGTGTTGTGCCACAACAACTCGCCATTCACAGTCTGCTCAGTGTAGAATGATTTCGCCACCAACCCCACTCCACCTTGTCCAGAGACCAGCCCACCATCAGCAACATCGATGACAGAGATCAGCGGAGCGTGAAACAGGAGCCTGAGCTTCAAGCGACGTCTGACCAGGTGCGTGAGCCCGCAACATCGTCTGTCATCGAGGGAATCCTAGTGGAGATTGAGGGAACGAAGGAAAGCACCGTCCACACTTCTGCTGCTGAGGGTGAGCAAAAAAATTACTCTGGACACTATGAGGAACTGCTAGGATTATTTGAAAAGGACTTAATTGACTGGTTTGTAGAGTTGCTACCCAGTCCTAAATCTCCTGCGTCTCCGCTGGTCCCAGCCAGCCCCAGCAATCCTGTGTTCCCTCCCAGCCTCCCTCTCCCATCTCCTCTCATGCCAGCCAGTTCCTCAGTCCTATCTTCACCGGATCCTGTCATCCCCTCTGCTCATCCTCCGCTAACACCATCATCCTCAGTCGCTCCGGCTCCGCAGCGGTTCTCCGGATCCCCGCCTCTGCCTCGGTCACCTGAGCCTGCAGCTCCACCGTGGCCCTCCAGATCCTCTGTGTTGCCTCAGTTCTTCGTCTGCTCGGCTCCACCCTGGGCTCATCTTCCATCTGCATCAACTTCGTCAGTCGGCCTCCTGGAGTCGTAAGCCCTTCATCCTCCATGTCGACTCCGCCCTGGGGACTCATCTTGGCTGATCTCTGGGCCACCATCTGGCTCCTCCTGCTCCGGGCTCCTCCCTGGCTCCTCCCACCTTCCACTCCACCTTGGACTTTTGAGTTTGCTTTTGTTTTGTTACTGCCTCCTCTCCTGTGCCACACCCTCCTCCAAAGCCCCCTCCCTCCCTCCCTCCCTCCCTCCCTCCTCAGTAGTCTGTTATGCTGCAAGTTTGCGCCTTGTCAGGAGGGGGCGAAATGTTACATGTAGTAGTTGTCATTTCCCATGTGCTCTGTGTTTTCCTCTTGTGACCTAGTTCTGTTAATTAGTGATTCTGTTTAGGTGTGTCTAGTTCGTTTACGTTAATGTTTAGATGTGTGTTTCGTGATTCTCTTTATGTCAGTTTTCTTGTTGAATTATATTAAAAAGACCCTTGTTTTTTTTATATTCGATGACTCGTGGCTCTTGGATCACACACACCACATTTTAGCTTCATAAACAATTAATTCTTTAGTAAACATTGAACATTTTTTCAGTAAAAACATACATTGTTGACATGCATTGTCATTATACAGCTTCTTCTGGGCACATAGTAAAAAATATTGAAGAAAGTGAGAGATCTTCAAGTTCTTCAAAAGTTGGGTTCCACAAAATAAAAAAAAAAATGAAATGAAATGATTCCAGATCCAGGAATGTATTAAAAACACCAGTAAAAAGTCCATGTGACTTGTGCAATGAAAACAAACACAACATAATTTACTCAACCATTCTTCTTTCACCCACCAATATTTATTCTGCCATTTTAGTACCGCAATGCAACACATGTATGTATTCTGTGATGTAGAAAATGTTCACATGCCTTGTGATATTCTCTAAAATGGCGGAAGACGTAAATAAGGGGAGAGGAATGCACAAAAAAAAGTATTCTTGTAGCGTCACAAAACTGAAGTTGAGCTACTGTTGTCACATGGACTGTTTTACCCATGTTTTTACTACGTTTCTGGATCTGGGATCATTTTACTGTCTGTTGAGGTGGCTCTATAATTGCATTAAAAATATTTTAATTTTTGTTCCAAATATGAATATACGGGTTTGGAACGACAGAATTTTCATTTTTGGGTGAACCAACCCTTTTAAGCCCTACATGTTCCAGATTTTTAAGCCATCTTAAAAAAACGTTTAGTCAATGCTCATTTCCAGCAAGTCATATATTTACAATTCTAGAAAAAAATATAGCTACAGTTTTCAGAACTAACTAACTAACTAGCAAAGAATACTTTCTTCTAAAGACTCAGGGTTAAACATGGTGGGGGCTGTTACTGACATTGACATTTGTCTTTCACAAAGCTGAACTTTATCTCTCTGGTTTCGTATTTGCTGCCTTATGTTTCCCTTTCTGTCTTACAGAAGCCCCTGTTGAAATAAAAAGGGTACTTTCTTGCATTCTAAGAGAGAAAGTCCAAAAGTGGACTGTGGTTACTGTGTCTTTTGCTTAATGCCCACCAACATGCTGTATTTCACCCAAAGAACTGGAGGGGGCAGTATGAACTACACACATATTTATGCAAAACCGATCCTCCCACACAAAGTGTGCACTGTAATGAAAGAGAATGCAAAACCTCATTCCATCTGATTCATAACCAGACAGGTGACATTAAACTAGATGACAAATGTAGGTGTATATAAGAAGACGTGGTGTAGACATGCTGTAGCATACTTCACATTTACCAGAACAGAAAACATTCTATTTTCAAATGAAATCATTCTAGCCACTTGTCCTTTAAATGAAAAATAAGCCTCAGTCTTAGCTTGACTGAAAGAAATGACTAGCCAATGAGCTAAAGAAGCAATCAAACATGCGATGGTAGTCAGGTGAAAATGAAGCACCATTGTAAAAAGGGTGGGCCTTTTACAAAATATCAAAAAAAGAGAATGAAGACAGACCAGTTTAGAAAACATTAGCTTTGCCCGGTCAACAGATGTACACAAGGCTAGTTAGCGACACAGAAAGCTAGCACTGTATCAGAAAGAAAATACTTGTCTCTCTGAGTAAAAAAAGGATATAGTAAAAAAGCACATTGTAGAAAAAAAAGATCAGCTGCTCTCAGGAAAAAGGCATCATGGGTAAGAATCTCAATTTGTCAGAATTTTGTTATTGCTGTTCAGAAATAAGGTCCTTTTTTTTAGATTTTAGCAGTTAGCACTTAGCATTCATAACTAGCAACAGTTGTGAAAAACATTTGCTGGTTATGTTTTGAAACTGGAATGCTGGTTTGAGCTGGTTTAAGTTGGTCCTTTGCTGGCTCTTAGCTAGTCCTGTGCTGGTCAAGACTGTCGGTATGTCACATAAAAAAAAAAAACAAATGGCAGCAGCCAGTTACAAGTAACATTATATCCCTGCTGAAAAACAAACAAACAAACAAACAAACAAAACAAAAAACCTCAATAGAAGACTGCCCAAAGCACAAAAAAATAAAAAAATAAAATAAAATAATGATTATAATGGGAACTGTATTGGTTTTAATGGAAAGTAATGGTGTCTACTGGTATGTGATGGATTCTGTTGGTGGGACGTTAAATCCTGTTGGATTTTTTTTGATTGTCGTTTGATAAGTCGTTTTAAAAACTGTTACATGGTGTGCTTTCCTTGTTCTTTAATATTTAATTCTTCATTTTCTTAATTCTACTTTTTACTTTACTTAAAGCGGATAAACACCTCTAAATTCAGGCTTAATAGAAAGTGTTACCAAAACCTTTTTGTATGCAAGAGCGCACTAATGACTAAAGGTCACCATACACAAATGGCATATTAGTCTCTTCAGTCGCAGTATAAAGCTCACATCTTCTTAGAAAGAAGTCTTTGGTGACATATTTCCTGTTATGCAATATATGTGACGGAATATGTATCTTGACTCATTTGTCATGATCTGATTGTAATTTCAAGAAAAAAATTTAGTTATTTTCTCAGATTTATTTGCTTTGTATATTACCCTCTAATTTTTAGCATGAATATTTACATTTTTGTTTCGATGATGAACAACAGTCGTACGGGTTGGGGACAACATGAAGGTGAGTCATTAATGACAGAATTTTCCTTTTTGAAAAGACCTTGCTTTTAATGGCCAAATGTGTCTTTTATAAAAGTCAACGATATGGTTACAGTTAGATAAAACAAGTATTTTTATTATCATTATTATTCAGGTTTATGGTTCTAAACAGAAATTTCTTTCGAAGTGCAATGGTTCTCAGATCTATACATTGTGTTCTTACCATAAATTGTAGGCCATCTAACCAAGTCTCACGTCAATTCGTACATATTTTATGAGGGTGCTAATTCATACAAATTTGTATGTCCTCACTCTTTTTTTGCTAAATCGTACGTATTTTACGAGTTTCACTCAACCAATTCGTACAGTACGTATTTGTACGAGGTGCCAAATTCGTGCTTATTCGTACGACCTCACTCGTACAATTTTGTACGATTTGTCTATGACCCTGTCACAGGTAGGTTTAGGGGTGGGGTTAAGTGCAGTTAAGTGCAATTCATACGAATTGGCAACTCGTAAAATACGTACGATTTGGAAGAAATTTTATGAATTTGTACGAGTAAGGTCGTACGAATTAGCCACCTCGTAAAATATGTACGAATTGCCATGAGATCAAGTTGAAATGACCTGCACTTAACCCAAAGGGGTTTAGACAAATCGTACAAAATCGTACAAGTGGGATTATATAAAGCACAAATTTGACAACTTGTACAAATACATACGAATTGGTGGTGAGACTATGTTGGACTATGAAAGTTCCTTTGGGACACTCTGTTCAACATACTACAATTTGTCAAACAAATTCTACAAATTTATGAAATATGAGCAGGAGTGTAGCATAAATCCTTAACTCCAACAAGAATCCAACATTAGTACTCAGTTTCTTTGGTTTGAAGAATGTCTTCAAGGACTGAAAAATGTAAAGTCTGTGTGTGTGTGTGTGTGTGTGTGTGTACTTTAAAAGTCTGTGATGGCATTATGCAGTTTCTACATACACTTTGAGCTGATTATGTGATTGAATCTTTCAGATGACTCCACATCGGTGTCAATTGGGATAGCCGTGGCATTTGGGATCTTGGGGTTGTTCGTGCTGATCTGTTTAGTGCAGATCTGCATCAAGAAAATCAAATGTTGCAAGTGCAAAAGTAAGCAGCAGCTTCATTTCTTACTAACAAACCAGCATTCATCAAAGTCCTTGAACTAACAGTAAACATTGAGGATTTTCTTTTTCTTATCTTTGACAGAGCCAGTGAAAGACAAAATTTTACAGTAAGTAATAGCCTATTACTATCCATTTTTGTTTATCATTTTCATCTTTGCTTATTTCAACTGTGTGTATCTTTACAGGAAAGTTGGGATTAAGAAATTATCACCTCCATTTTCAATCAGCAGAATCGTTGACAAGAAATAACGGCTATTACTTCTCATGACATTCTCTTAAGTGTCTATAAATAGTGTACATACACCCACCATTTTTTTTTTTTTTCACCTGTAACCAATCATTTTCCCATTCTGTCAAAATCTGTCAATACAATTTATAATTGTTGTTTAGTTCTGTGAAAAGTGTGAATCACGTTTCTAAGGCAAAGGTGATAGCGATGTTAGGGAAGATGATGATTCATAACTGATTAAGATCGTTTTCCCACAGCTAGGCAGTAACAGCACACCTTCGTTGCTTTTTTTGATCACTTCTCTTGCTGTTTTTCTCATTCTCTGACATACTCTTAATTATGTCACTGTTTCAGTGTCACCATAAAAACACAGTGAAGCCTTCTTCCAAGTAAAAAAGATGTCAATGGTCACCATATACATTGCTGAAATATTAGCCTCTTCGGTCACAATAGAACGAACAAAACACATTCATTTTAATTTATAAGGAAGTCCTCTCAGGTGATATTTTTACTTTTAAGCAAAATATATGAGATAAAATATGAATGACTAACATATCATTATGTCTAAAAATGTGGTCTTATTTGGTCCTAACTTGTCAGACTTTTTAGCCCAATTTATTTTCCTTTATATTTGTGTATTGAGACTTCGAGTACTATGCTATATTAGTTTTTTAAAATGTTATTTTTCAATTCAAATTCCACTCTCATTTTTCTGGTAATGTTATTAAAAAAGGACCCCATTGAACATTTATGTTGCGGTTGCTGTTTCTCTTAGTTTTTTGGGTTTTGGTTATTACCTCTAATAAGTTATTAGGTTATACCTTTTTTTGTTTGGTTTTTTGTTTGTTAGTTTTTTTTTTTTTTTTTTTTGGTTTTATGGCAGCATCTCATAGCAGCACACTAAACCGCAAACTAGACAGATCATTATTAGCGGTTTAAGTCATGCAGCTTATGGAAACATTTATAGAGGCTAGGTGTTTCCTGAGCTGGTAAGCAACACGAAAAGCACTGCGGTCTGTAGGAAGTGAGAGACAGCAGTTAACATTTGAGGTTCAACAGCCTCTAAGACCAGGCCTGGCAGAAACATCTGCACGTCATGCATCTGCTCATGCAAACCCAAAAGGAGGATTAAAAAGAGAGAAAAAAAATAAAATAGTTAAACCTCACAAACACTAACATGCTACAATGACTTGACAACTTAAATCAAAACTTAAAAAAAAAAAATTAATCTGTCATGATGCATTCACCCTCATGACATTCAAAACAAAGTCAGAATTTACTCACCTACTCACCATATATATATAAATGTAGTCAACATTCAAAGTGGATCAAAGCCTTTCATTATAGTTGTCCTAAAATCTAAAACAATACCTATTCCTGTCTTAGGAATAGGTATTGTTTTACTGCCTTTACACTCTCTTTGTGGTCCATTGAAAAGAAAACAGCATGTGGGTTTGGAGTGACATGAAGGTGAGCAACCGATTTATTTTCCATTGACTGTGAGTGTTCTCTTAAGCAATCATGAAAGTCATCATGTCATGCGTAAGAAGATTTGTTCATCCCATGTCATTTATTTTTGTATTATTCCACTGCTGAGTTTGACATGTCCCTGGGTCAACATCTTTGCTGACCCTGGAACAACATTGTGATTAGCCAATCAGATTTGAAGAATCAGTTTATAGTTTTTGTTTAGGCTTACAATCAGTGCTTGGTGCTTGTCCAGCAGTGTCACTCAACTATTATTAAATATGATTTTAGGCACTACTCATTAGGTTTAGGTGTAGAGATATGGTCAAAACTAACATTTTGAATTAAAATGTTGTTCCAGGGTCAACTAAATATGTTTACCCAGGGACACACCGAACTCTGGACAGGCTTATTCCACACGCATATGACTATATGTATACTGGAACAAGAGGTACTGCTGCTGCAAAAAATAGCATATATACAGACAGGGGCGGATCTAGAAAATTATTCATGGGGTGGGAAGGGGGTGGCATTAAAATTATGAGGGGTTGTAACACTGAAGCAAACATCCTTGCATGGTTTGTGTGGATTCAAGGAACGCTTATTCGGTGTATACACTAGGGTGCAAATTTTTACATTGTCCTATTAAAAATGAAATGAAGGCTGATGTGTGCTTGACTTGAACCTGATATCTGGATTGGAAAGTCAGATAAATTAAATGAAATATTATATAGGTATGTTTAACTTCTCTTTACTGTGTTCTATGCAAACCTGAAGCGAGTTTAAGTCTATGCCAAGTTTCATTTACAAAGCATGACAAACAATGCAGACTGCATATGGTTACAAAGTCTCAGTGGATCAAGTTTCCTTAAGTCAAAAACACATAAATATACAGAAACCACATTTAAATCACCAGCAAGTATCTTCAAAACTAAGGATATCTTCTGCTTCTTTCTAGCTCTTTGTCATCAGTTTCTATATTTCTTCCACAACTTCTTTTGTACCCTTTTCTGTCTAATCTGGGGGGGGGTGGGGGTGGGGGGGAATCACAGGTATCACTTAGAAAATGTTTTCTTGGAATGTTTTTTACCTTAATTCAACATTCATTTGTTAATTATTAAAGTAATTCAGTACCTGGATTTGTGTCTCAACTTCAGCATATCGGTTAACTGGACACGGCCAAATGCGTTGTTGTCATGTGAGGTAGTGATGGGTCGCTCGGGGAGTGATTCGTTCGTGCATGCGCATTGTGCAAAGTTCATACTGGAATTAGCTCACCTATTTATGACAGACTCATGGGGCTGTCACGTCAGGTTATGAACGAACGGCCCAAAAAGACTCACTAAGAGGTGAGGTGAGCTAATCATTTACTGAAGACCCAGGTTAACAATGAATTAATCTTTTTTTTGTTTTTTTTCTTATAGCATTACTATAGTAATACTATAGTACTGTATTTTTTGTAGTGTGATAAACGTGTGCGCACGTAGATGTGTTAGGGGAAAAATATTTTATTTATACTTTTTAAAAAAAAAACGAAATAAACGAGATGACTTGAACAAAGGATTAGTTCATTTTGCTGAACGAGACTCAAATGAACGAGTCTATAAGATGTTCGAGTCTGTAAGAACTTCCAATCACTAACGTGAGGGCGACGCTGATAGATGATGGGGAAGCTCGTCACACTATACGCTATTTTTATGTCATCCAAATACAGAGTCGCTGCTGTAAATCG
>JAUMHQ010000075.1:1509522-1530119 GCA_032361165.1 Enteromius paludinosus | reverse complement strand
TACTCATTTGAACATTAAAGTTCAGTCCTTATTTTCAAGAACTGTTTTTGAGCCTTTCTCCCTCTGCACCCGCAACATCACCTGACAAAAATATTATTTACTAATTTTTCATGTCAGTCCTAAGATACATTAGCAGAATTTCTCTTTTTGTATTTCTGGGAAAAGAACGAGCATATATAAACTCTGAAAAGACCATACATAAGGAAGAGGCTGGCAACCACCACTGTCAGGATCAATCAATAAATATACACATACATTCATACAAACACCTAAAAGTCCATATGATGAGTTTTCTGTCATTTCTCTTTGAGAAAAATCGAGTACAATAACTTGAAACTTACAGGTGCAGTCCAATAACATGTAATAGAGACTATCAAAAAAAGTCATATAAGCTTTCTTATTTAAGATTATGAAATGTAGAATCAAATTTTGAAAGAACATGCTTTTATTGCCAAATACTCAGCATGTCACATTATTGACCCATTCCAAAAAATACTTTCACAGTATCTTTTTATAGGTATAGGAATAATAAAATGACTGAGGAACATGTATTGTCCAGTTGCTTTGGACCTCGGTTTATCAGCTTACCAAGATATGTGGAGGGATGTGTGTGTTACGTTGCTGTGGTGCAGGGAGATGGAGATCGGAGGAGACGAGGAGATTCACAAACAGTTTATTTTAATTAAAATAATCTTATAACAAAACAAACGCACGGAGTAAAATTTAAGCTGTAACATTAACATTAACACAGTTTCAAACATAATGAGGGGAAAACTCAGGACAGCTGGGACACACTGGAGGAAACTACTTAACTAATAATCATTACAAACACAGGAACATCTAAACATGGGCATACACGTGGGAAAGAGAACAAAACAGGAAGACAGGAAAACGGAATCAAAACATAAATACAATGTATAATGAAACTAAAGAAAAATAGAAACCTAACAGTGAGTGTGTGGATTCAAGAAATTAAAATGTAGAATAAAAATAAAACATTTCCAGAAGTAAAATACAAATAACATTTAAAAAGTTCTCAAGGAACAATATTAATGCCGTATTCTGCACTGTAATTTCTAAAATTAACAATTAGCGCACTGCCTATTAAAAAGCAGCAAGTTTATTCAGGGAAACTATTGATTAATAGTGAATATGTGTTCCCTATTTTTTGTTACCATAGAAAATCGAAAGTTAGATAATAGTTCTTACAAAAATAGTAAGAACAGTAATATTATGAAATATTTCATTTGAAAAGACTTTATTTGGGTTATATATTTGAGTGTTTTTTTATTAATTTGATAACTTTTATCATGATTACTTTATTTACGATCCTTCAGAAGTCATTCTAATATACAGATTTACTGCTCATTTGCCACTGCGTGTATACACTACTGTTCAAAAGTTTTAGAACAGTAAGATATTTAATGGTTTTTAAAGAGGATTCTTATGCTCATCAAGGCTGCATTTATTAGATTAAAAATCCAGAAAAAAACTGTAATATTGTGAAATATTATTTCAATTTAAATTAACTGTTTTCTGTGTGAATATATTTTAAAAAGTAATTTATTCCTGTGATAAAAATGCATAATTACTCCAGTCTTCAGTGTCACTTCATTCTAATATGCTGATTTATTACTAGAATTGTCAATGTTGGTATCACGCCACCGGGCGGCACTGATCCCAGTGCAGCCGGTTATGCGTGCTCTCAGTCACCTGATTACTGATTACTGCCACCTGGATCCAATCTGATGAGCGTGCTTAAAAGCTCAGCTCAACAGTTACTCATCGGCTGAGATCAAGGTAACATCTACCCAAACTTACCTTATGCCTTACCTGAATGTGTTGTCACGGATTCATTGTCTCTGTCATCACGCTTTGAGTTATAGTCTGAACTGCTGCAACAAACCAAGGAGCTCCGCTCAACCACCTGCTCTATGGAGAAAGCTCACTCACTGGAGTCTGATTGTCACTTACCACGATACTTATCTTCACAGAGCACACCGATCTCTCAGCGATCTTCCTTCACCACTCTGACGTGAGATTACCTTTATACTTACCTTTGCATACTGACCTGCTGCACACACCTGTCTCCTCAGAATGCCGCACGCCTGCCCACTCCAAGCACTCAACCACCTATATCGGAGAGGAGTATCAGGAAAGAGGATTAAACGACTCGGAGATCTCTTCTTTCACCTACTATCTGGGAAAGGATACCACGTTCAGGAAATCGTTCAAGAGATTAAAAGGAGGCGTGATCTGGAGATCGCTCAGCACCTCGATTGACTATCACTAGAATGACCAGCTGATCTGAACTGCCTTTTTCACTTGTTTCATTTAATAAATTGTCAAAACCTACCTTCGTTTTGCAGTCTCCTTCATACTCTGATCATTACAGAATATCAGCTCTTCAAAACTAACACCGATCTCCTCACGCTCAGTATGGAGAGTGAAGACGCCGCTGAATTGAACGAATTGGAGACTGTTCTACACACCATCGAAGGCCTGCACGTTTCATCACCTGCTCCCAGTGCAGTGAATCGTCCGCAAAATAGCCTTTATAATGACACTCTTCACCGGATGAGCACTACAGTTGGCTGAAGCACTTTGGACTGGTGAAAGCCTCCATTTATTATCCTATGAGAACTTTCGACGTCACTTTAAAGAAGTCTTTGGTCCTGATCCTTCACCTGTATCCGCTTAAGAAACCTTACTACAGTTGAATCAAGGTAAACTCACCATTCACGAATACATACTCAAGTTTCGCACCCTGGCGGCCACCAGTGGCTGGAATGATCCCGCACTTCTAGCAGTGTTCAGATGGGGATTAAGACCCAATATTCGTGCTCAAATGGCCATTTATGATGATTCCGCTAACTTGGAAGCTTTCCTCCGCAAAGTAACCATTGTTTCTAAGAACCTCACATCACCTACCTTCACCGATGAACGTGTAACTCGCAGTATGACTCATGCTGGAAGTGAGCTCATGCAGATGGATTCCTACCGACTGACAGCAACTGAGAGATGTAGGCGAAGGGAGGAACGATGTTGTTTCTACTGCGAAACCTCAAACCACCTTCAACGGAGCTGTCCCATACGACCTGCTATGAAGCTGGTGAGTGTGAGATTTTCTTAAAGCTTCCACCAATACTGTTCCAGTGATCACTGTTAAACTAATATCTCACAATCAAAAATATCACGTAACGGCTTTGGTTGACTCTGGAGCAGCAGGGAATTTCATCTCATCAAATAGTCTAGACAGCCATCACATCACCTGTCAGGAGAATTCCACAGTCTATTGAATAACCACCATCCAAGGCACTTTGCTGGATAAGAAGCCGGTCAATCAATGTACCACACCTTTAACGCTACAAGTAGGATGCCTACACCGAGAAACCATCTTATTTTTGGTGCTTCACTATGCCTCAGTAGATCTGGTGTTGGGTCGACCCTTGCTACATCATCCCAACATAGACTGGATTACAGGTGAAATACTACAATGGAGTGATCAGTGTCTAACAAACTGTCTAATTCCTGTTTAAAACCACAGCTACCTGAATTGTGCTGTTCCACCACCATAGAAAGCCCTGAAGTCACGACAACACTGAAAATTCCATGTGAGTACCATAATTACATGGATGTGTTTAGCCACCATTCATTTACCACCTCATCGTCACTGGGATTGTGCCATTGAGCTCTTACATGATGCTAAACTTCTCAAAGGTCGTGTCTAACCTCTGTCTCTTCCAGAAACACAGGCTATGAATAAATATGTGCGAGAGGCGCTGGATCAGGGTTTCATCACCCCGTCAGAGGTCTTTTCCTGTAAAACCTAGCGAAGGTGACGGTGTCGCACAGCCTGAAGCTCTAATCTATGCTAAGAAGCGCCATGAGCCTGTCGTATAGGACGAAGCAACACTCTCTGAGTGAGCTCCCAGTCCTAAAGACAAGGCTTCCCTGGTATAAAGGGAATGGCTTTAACCACTCAATGAGCCAACCTCTGTTTGGAGACAGCATTCCCTTTCTGCTGTCTGCAGTAGCACAATCCGAGCTGCTGGAGCATTCTGATGCTCAGAGTATGGTCAGTGTAGTGGCGCTTTCTCAAAGCGCGTACAGGACAAGCAACTCAAGGCTGGGTCTGCCTCCTCCCCAGGCAGAGCTTCTGGGTCCCTACCTAATCGCGAAGACACAGTAGAAACCCTGGGCATAAGCTGGCCGGGTTTTCAGCCGGACCAAGCTCAAGGCACTACATGTAGACAGAGAAGTAGGTGAAGGGAGGGTCTCCTTTCCTCTTTAGTAGAGACCAGCGTACTGAAAGACGCTGTCCTTCAGCACCAGATATTTTTGTTCTATATCTGCTTCCTGAAGGGCTTCAAAGGGAGCGTGCTACAGGCCATGTAGGGCGACAGCAAGATCCCAAGAGGGATCGGGGATATTTATTTTTTCATCAACCCGACACGCACCTCTAGGAACCCGAATGATGAGTAGGTGCTTACCGAGGGCTGGGGCCTCCACTGCATTGTGAAATGCGGCTGTGGCAGCGACATACACTTTGAGAGAAGAAGGGGACAGCCTGCGCTTCAACTTCTCTTGCAGGAAAGAAAGCACAACTGCAATTGTTGCATCTCTGAGGGTCCTCTCTTTCGCGAGAGGAGCATTAGTCCACAACAGACTCATCTCAGAGCGTAAACCAGCCTTTTAGAGGGGGCTTCCCACTTAGGAGATGACCTCTATGACGGCATTGAAACGCCGGAGAAGTCTGTCGCATCCCATGGGATGCGGGTGCCATAGGTGCCCAATCTCCTGAGAAGAAGTTTCCTTCAGGGGATTTCCAGGAAGGGGCTGCCAAGAGGATCTGTTCCTCGTCCCTCCTTGAATTTAAACATCTGTGCAAGGAGGCTTACTGGGGTAGGTGTACTTAAGTCCCGGAGACCAGCTGTGCGAGTCCATCCCTGCCGAGCGAGGGAAAGCAGCAGGCAAAGGGCAGACTCGGGGAAGGCGAAGAAATGTGTCTTGGCCTCGCCGGAGTGCTCCATATCAGCTGGACTACCTGGGGGTGGAGCCGCTATTCTCCAGGGAGGGTGGACTGTCATGAGCTGTGGCTACCCTGGAATAGGAACAGCATGCAGCGATTCTTTTTTTTTTTTTTTTTTTCTTCTTCGCTTGGCTCGTCAGGAGCAGATGGCGGGCCAGTTGTGACAGGGAGCATAGTATTTCTTTATGTACGCGATTACCACTTTGTTGTCCGTCAGCATTGGCCCATGCTTGCACGGCTAACATTTTTATGTAATATGCCAAAGCAGCTGGACGCCTGGCTGCCTGCCCGTTGTATACAGCAACCTGCCCCATGGACGGGGCACCCGTGTCCTTGACTACGACCTGCCTGGGCACGGCCAATAGATGGCTACACTGCGGGAAAACGCCAGTCCGGAGTGTGCCATGGTGCTGCCCATCTAAGGACCTGATCGTGTAACCAACGCTAAGCGGTCTCATATGAATCAGCCCAGCAGCATGTTTGCATGCAACCGAGCTGTCATATGCCCCAGGAGCCTCTTTTGAGAGGGACCAGTGTCTTGTGCCTGATGTATCTAGGCAGTTCAGCGTGACCTGCACGCTTGGTGGCGAGGTGGGCAGAGAGATCGAGTCCTGCTCCATACCGAGAAAAAGAGATCCTCTCCTCTATTTTATTTTTCGGGGAGAGTTTACTCTTTACTCTGTCGACCTGAAAACCCTGAAGGCTGAAGTGCCCAAGCACTATGTCCCTGCGCATCCTTTTACAACAAATCCCACGAGTGAGCCATTATCAGCCAGTCGCAAAGACAGCTGTTAGGAAGCGAATGTCCCTCTGCCGCTTCAGCTGGGAGATAACAGCTTTTAAGAGGGACAGGCCACAGGGTGTTGTACTGATATGCTCGATCCTCGAATGAAATCAGCTTTTTTAAAAGGGTCTGAATCAAGGCAAATTGAGGCATAAAAGCATGCGTCCTCAGGATGGTGGTTGCGGACTAACCCTGGCTCCGGCTGCATGCTTAGCGCGTGTTTCGGAGCGAGTCTTTTGACCGGCTGCTCCACTAGGAAGGGACCGGTTCAAAGCTCATGGTTCAGGATGGGTCTCAACCGTCCGTATCAACCACCGCGAGGGGATGAGAAGCAGATGGGAACCTCTGGGCACTGGGCCCAGCGGTGATGAGAATTTTGTTAAGACTTGCTCTTTCCGTATACACAAAAGCTCCCGGCCCTCTTCCGGGAGTGGGGACGGAGATGCCCTCGACGTCGCCCAAAGAGTAGTCCTCATCACCTCCGGGCTGCCTGTGTCAGGAAAGCTCCCCGCCCCTCTGGGCGTTATAGGCCGGCCCCTGAGCAGCAGGCGGTGCCCCTTGCCCGCGGCCAGCTCGACGACGGGCCGCCGGTTGGGCATCTGGTGCCTCGGCAGGGGTTGGAGCAGGATTACTGGGTGCCACGGGGGGACGCCCTCAGCGACGAGCAGGCGGAGGCTGTGCACTCGGGAACGGGCTGGCCAGCTGAGGCAGGATGTGAGACATTGCCTCGGTCTGCTCCTGAACTGTTGAGAACTCCTGTGCCAAGTCCTTGACAGTGTTGCCGAATAGGCCGACCTGGAAGGTGGGGGCGTGGAGAAAGCGTGCTCTCTCGGCGTCCGGCACCTGCATCAGATTCAGCCACTGAAGTTGCTCCTGGACCACCGGGGTGGTCGACCACATCATTTGACCAAGGGCACGCGCTGCGACCTTCATCACTGGTCCGGCCCACTCCGGCATCCCTGACTCCCAGAAACCAATCCTCCAGCCGCGAAGGGTCGGATGAAGGCATACGTGGTTCCTAGTGCAGCGCGGAGGAGCAGAGCCAATAGTTCGGTCTCCGCCGCGGACGGGGCAGACACCGCAGCGCTGTGCGCTACCGACGAGGTTTCAGCCTTACCATCTGACTCACCCTCTGATGCTGCTGAAGACATCTCAGCCTCTCGGAACGCCCCGAAGGACACACTCAGCCCTGTTACGGGGGGAGCGGTCTCCTCCAGGAGAACCACTGGGCTACACGGTGCATCAAAAGTCTGCACGGCTGTCACCCCGGATGGAACAATCTGAACGCTCACCTGGAAGTCCCCCAGGCGCCTCGCACCAGTGAGGGTGATGTGAATCCTCATGTTATGCTGCTCTTTTTTTTCTCTTTTTTAAGGATGATGTCCTGTTGACATGTTATTTCACCTTTTATAAATAAATTTTCTAAAAAGTCATCTATATTATTTTTAAGGGTGTTATATTATAATGTTGTTATTTTATTTGGTTATTTTATCTCTATTTAACAAAACAAAACTGTAGTCAGTTTTGAAACGGTATTTTCATGAACAACTTTAGCATGCAACTGAATTAAATTTTAATCCAGGACTTTGCCACAGCGATACATGCAGCAGTAGTAGTCATTTTGGTTGTCCACCTACTGAACTTCTACTCACTGTTACAAATCTATGTCCCCTCCAGAAGTCTGAGATCCACTAGTAAGCGACACCTCATGGTACCATCACAAAGAGGCTCAAAATCACTTTCCAGAACATTCTGACTCATAGAGTGATCTTTCCACTCCTATCCACACGTTATATCCTTGACAATTCTCAAGCAACAGCTAAAACCTCTTTTGCTTTTGCTCATTATTAGGTATGTAGAGATGAAAAGCCATTGTAATTGTTAGAATTGTAAAATATTAGAATATTTGCTAAGATCATTCAAAAACATTATTTGCAAAACAGAGAAGTTTTTTTTTTTTTTTTTTTAATTTTAATTTATGCACTCAATACAAAATTGGAGCTCATTTATTACAAACTCCAGCATCAATGGGGAGTGAATGGAAACGATCAGTCTATGGCCACTTTCATATTAAAAAGCGCACATAAAACATGTTAGGGAATTTCTGGTTCATATATGAAAATTACATAAAATATTACATGGGTTTTACATGAAAACAGTATGTAAAGGTATATGGTACTGTATTACTAAAAGAATAAAGAAAATGACTAATTCTCGTATATACAAATCATTTACAAATTTTATATTTTATATTAAAACACCAATCTAATTGAAGTCATATATGATTTATTTGCATTCTGTGCCATTTGTTTATAGGTATTTCATACAGATTTCATATTGTTGATACAGAAAGTTTTGCATAGATGGCTGCACCAATGACAGAGGGTACCACAATGACCAACCTGATCTCACAGAATTGCATGTAATAACCACAGACTCTTAATGCGTAATTCCGTATTAGTATCATGTAATCATCGGAAATTGCCTGATGGGCTCATGGTAAAGATTACAATGTAATTCAGTGACAGGCATCACAATGGGGCCTCTTTTGCAGTGTTGCTCCTGTGAGACCAATGAATAAAAATGCAAAGCATAGCTCTTGTTAGGAAACAAGGTGGACCACAGTTAATGACTACATATTAGTTAGACAATCAACAGTTTCTGTGCTGTGTGCAACCCGGAAACCAGAATGGAATTTTCCATAGAGATTATTGTTTTTTAAGTGGTTCTGAAGTTGTATGGCAACTGTTTTCTCAAGCACTTTGGATATGAAGGGAAGATTGGTCTTACAGTGGTTTTCTTTAAAGCAGATGGAACAGTTTGTGTGAGGGGACCAGAGAGAGCAGAGCGAATGTGTTCTATCTTGGATGTGAAAAAGTCCATAAAACGATTGCACTGCTGTGCTGTATTATCACTGAGTGAGGTTAAGGACTGAGGTTTGAGGAGATAGTTGACAGTGGAAAAAAGCTGTTTGGAGTTTCCCGGACAGTTTCTGATGGCATTTGCATAAAACTGTGACCTTGCCTTTTTGAGAGACTTTGAATATTTTCTTTGAAAGGCTTGTCTGTGGACAGTGAGGTCAGATGTTTTACAGTGCCACTCAATGATCCGCCCTGCTGTCTTCATTTTTTTAAGCTCATCTGTGAACCAGGGTGCTAAGCGGGAAAAAGTCACAGCTCGGGTTTTGATGGGGGCATGGTGGTCCAGAAGGCTACTCAGATGGCTGTTATAGTAATCCACTGCTTTGTGGGCTGATGTGAAATGTGTGGAAAGGCATTGAAGATCTACTACCAAGTGATCTCAGTTAATATTTTTGATGTTTCTAAAGCAAATGTTGCATTTGGGCTTGGAGTGGATGGGAAGTGATGGCAACTGCATGGAAATGGCGGCTAAAGTGGCTGCTCTGATCCTGAAGGAGTGAGAGGAGAATCTCTCAGGTGGAAATTCCTGAGTTGGAAAGGACAGCTTTGAAATGTTTTTGGAACCAAAACCTTGATGCAGGATGAAAAAAATTGTCTGTGAACAGAGGTTCCGCAGGGGAGGAGGCGAACGAGCTGAACGTTAAGAAGGCTCGTAGTGTTTGATAGGGGACTGTTTAAAAATGTAAATAAAGTGGCCTCTATTAAGTTGATCTGGGATGCCCCAGGACAGAGAGGAGTTCGCATTTGGAACAATGGGGCTGGGTGAGGAGGTTGAAAGCAAACAGGGTAATCCAGCCGATTTTCTCTTTGGGAAGGGATGCTTCGAATTTCTGGGAGTCTAGATAAATGCCCAGAAATTCGATGCATGTGCTGAGACCCAGTGTTTTCTTGTGGGCTATGGGGATCCCTAGGTCTTTGAAGACTTTCAGGACTTTTTGGAGGTCTGCGGCAGGGAGGGCTTGGGAAGGTGAGATAACAAGAAAATCGTTGAGGAGATGGATGAGGTGGTGGATCTGATAATTATTAGACAGAATCCAACAGATTGCTTCGGAGAGCATGTCAAAAATTTTGGGACTGCTTTTACATCCAAAAGGCGGATGTAAAGGTGGACTGCGAGATAGAATTTCGCATAAGTCTTAATTAGAAATAGAATTGATTCAGTCATTGAATGTCGAAAAGGTGCCAAAAGACTGGGGGAATGGGTATAACTTTGAATGCGGATGTTATGTCCACTTTTGCTATCCATGCGCCCCGGCTGACTTTTTTGATGATTTCAATGGCTTGGTCAACCATGTGATAGAGGAGGGAGAATTGCTCTAGAAGAATCAGGCTGTTAATTAGGAGGAAAGATTGATGATTAGGTGTTTCTTTCCTGAGAACTTTCGAGTGGCGATACCTATCGGGCTGATCCGGAAGGTACTGAAGGTAGGGGTGGGAAAGAGCAAGATCATAAATGTGGCTTCTAATTATTTTTTGATTAGAAGGTTCACTGAAACTGGATCGGTAGTGGCAGACTACAGGTTGGGGCAAATATAGGATTGGGTGGGGATACTGGCAACTCTGGGGTGGAATCCGTGCGCTAGACCTTACAAGAAATAATGGGAGGGTTTGAAGATATCTTTTTGTAAATATCTTTTGTTATTTTTATTGGCAAGATGTAATATACAGGAAATGTACAGGTTGAACGGAGGCAATTGTGGTCGTTGAAATTCTGGCATACGTTGGGGCGGGGAGGAATGGCGGGACGGATAAGCTGTTGGAGGAGAGAAGGAATTCTGGGGACGTAGCTAGAAGTTTTTGGTCTTTCAGGTTGTGAAGGAAGAGTAGGGTTTATGTAAGGACAATAGGAGGAAGGGTGAGTAATAGACCTGCAGACCGTGCAGGTGAAGCTGTGGCATCCATCCATAGTTTTTTGTAGTACAGAAAGTGAACCATTTTCGCTATTCATCAGCCTGGCAGTTTCAGAATTGAGCATGTGTGAATTAATGACAGAGTGTTAGGTGGATATAAATGTTGTTGTGTTCTCCATCAGTTGTGTGGTTTCTTTGAGCAAGCTATGTGCTCTTGAGATGAAAAGCAAATGAGCCTGCCATTCTGCAAATGACTGCAAACACAAGACTTTTCGGAGAAAGCAAGTATTCAAATCAATCTTCTTGCTGTATTGTAGTCCATATCAGATTGAGGTCTTTCTTTGAAAAAAGATCTGATAATTACTACAGTGCCAAGAACGATTTCTAAAGCAGTACATACACTTCCCTGAAAAGTTTTCAAATATTTCCACAATGTGGAATCACTGACACTGTGACATAGAGCACTGTAAGCTTCTGTGACGCTGTGTTAAAATTTTATGTGGGTAAAGTACGTTTTGTTTCCTGCCCTATCTAAAGATGGAGGTCAATGATTGCGGCTGAGTTTCGCTCTATTATTCACATTCGCTCTCTCAGTCTGTTTCGTCATATAAGGCAGTGACAGCATGGAAATAATGAGTAATGAGTTTGCATAAGATCTGTATGTTCATGCTTTGGAAGATGTGTTTATCCAGGGTAAAAACACTCATGGATTCTCCACCAGGTTTTTTTATTTGTAGTTAAAATTGTTTTAAAGAAATTATGTGGTTTGCATTAGTTGCTAAATGAGTGCTTTTATCACAAGCATTTCCTGTTATTTTAATATGCAAAATGTCACAGGTTTTCATGGGTTTCCACTAGAGGAAGTGCTGGTTTTTCTTGTGTCTTTGTATTTGTATGTTTATTATTACATTGGAATTTCAGATATTCTTGCCTCATGATTTGTGTATGTTTTTGCTTGTAATATGCAGAATCACATGTTTTGCTTTTGGAATTTTGGAGAAAAGCATTTGATCTGTATTTTTGGTTTTAAATTTTGTGTGTCTTTTCCTTAAATGACACTAAAGTGTGAGGGAAAAAAGGGTACTGTAGCTATTTTCTTTAAGCTAAAACAGTACAGCATGCTGTTACAACACCAAAGTCATGGGTTTGATTCCCAGGAAAAACAAAAACTTGTATAAATGTGTATTTCCAAATGCATAAAAGTGAATGAAAAAAATAATAATAAAAAGTTACATACAAATTTTGCAACCAATTTTACTTCCGTATTTTGACGTACTTCTGAGTGAAACAGAATATTGGGAGGAGCATTTTCAGATTTGGATTAGTATTGCGAAGGCCAAATTTGTTTTTTTTTCTGTGTGGATTAAATTCCAAAGATCATTTGTTTAATGTAAAAATTACGACGGAGCTTTAGTGCCACCAAAAAAAAATAAAAAATCTAACACTACGAGAATAAAGTCGTAATATTACGAGAATAAAAGTCGAAATACTACAAGAATAAAGTCAAAACTACGAGATTAAAGTCAAAATACGGTATTTAGTATAGTGCACTTGTGAATGACACGGATTGAGAGAAGGACACCAGATATAGGCATATGTAAATATTGTTCCGTCCGAGCGGCAGCTTGATGTTACTGGGATGAGATCTAAGAACTCGCGAAAACCGCTTAATATCGAGAATATTATATTTATTAAAGCGCTTTTGATCTGAACATCAGCTCACACACTCAGCCCACATTCCTCTGGGGGGTGCTGAAGCTATCTTAAAACTCTCTTAAAACTACATTTAGTCATTTTGATTTCACATAGGCTACTCACCTTGCTGGTGAGTTTGTATAAATGAATGCGCTTTTTAATAAATATAGTTTATTTCTTTTTTTAACACTTTTTCCATCATTTCATCACATTCAACACAACTCATTATTCAGCATATCAGTACATACATAAAACGTAAATACGTACAATGTGTAAAATTGTGTATGTTCTTTATCGTCATTGATGGTTCTACAAAATCTTTTATTTAAAATGTTCTTCACACTGCATTCCTAAATATAAAGTTTCAAATATTGTGTTTTTGCAGTCATGTCATAGAAATTCCCCGAAGAAACTTTCAGAAGAACTATGGTTTACTTTCTTTTAACTTTTTTTTTTGTGCAGAGGAAAGTTTCCATGAATATTAAGGGAACTTCAGGGAACTATAAAGGACTTATCATTGAACAACTTGAACAATCATCTGTAGCATTGCTGCAAAAACTCCTCCCTTTTTTTGAGAGTGTAACATAACACAGTCACTGTATCAATGGTGGGCGTGATATACAAGATTAGACTCTGCGTCATCATTATCGTATTCTGAGTTTCTCACTCTTGGTCACTTAAGTATACAGTAAACTTGAATGTCTCCTCTGTGTTAGCATAGGGGCAAAATTATTACCCGATGTTTGCAGGAAGTCACAGAGGGGCAGTCCCACTTCTGACAACTCAGCGACACAGCCATAATAAGCATCTATACGAGAAATAAACGCAGGCTGGACAAACAGCAGATACGCTTGGTTCAGTGCTTTCACATTCATGAAAAGACTCATTTCACGTGCATGTCAGTTCTATGTCTCCTAATTTAAGAGGCAAAGTGTCCAGCTGGAAAGGTTCTTGTAAAAGTAGCGGGCAGCTTATAAAAAGCGCCGGCTGGCCACAGCTCTCGTCTGACTGGAAGGACAAATCTTCCGAACCGGATACATTCACTGACTGCAAAGCTGATTTTTTCAAATAGCTTGGTCTGTCGTTGACATTATCAGTTTTGAAAGTACAGCTGGTTTGCTCATGAGACAATGAATCACTGTCTGATAAAAGCTTCCTGGATTTGCACCACATGCACGTCTCAAAAGCAGAACACAAGCATGTCACATGACCAGACCGATAGCCACTGCTAGGGCCCATGTGAGCATTTACGTCACATGGAATCTTGGCTTCACTTTCAGCATCAGCTGAAGGACTCTGACTACGATATCCATCCCCAACTATCACTATCTCAGACAGGAGGTCACTGTCTGCTTCCTTGAGACTGTCAGAAGCATCCTGGTTTTCCATTCCCAAGCCACTGTCCTCTTTTCTTTCACTTTCAATAACTTCACTATCTAGAAAAGGGAGCTCTTCCAGACTTCTTCTTCCACTGCTGAGACTGTCCTCTGTGCCTGTCAGACTCCCACAGCCGCTGTCTTCCTGTCCCGTAAGTCCATCTGTGCCTTGATTCTTATTCGAATGCTGCTGGCCGACACTCACTCCGCTGTCTGTACTCTCTCTTCTATCTTTGTCCTCCTCCAAAAGGTCCTTTTTCTCTTCAAATGCTATACTCTTTCCCACCATTTTGTTGCTAGTCAGGAGCCATCCCTTATCGGTGACCGTTTCCACTTGGATCAGTCCTACATTCATAGGGTTCCATCCATGCACAGCAGATTTCTGTTGGAAAAACAAATTAAATACACAAAATTAATAATTTTTCACATTTCACAATGTTACTTTTAATTATTAAATAAATGCAGTCTTCATGAGCATAAGGGACTTTTTTTATCTGTATAGTATCTGTGTCAGACAGAGTTTCATTGTGAATGTAACTTTGTTATCATTTAAACCAAAAATTGGTATAAATATATATATATATATATATATATATATATATATATATATGTATATATATATGCAAGACATAAAAAAAATCCCCAGCATTTCCCTTTTCTGCTGCTGTTCCTCGAAAGGAGAAGCGACACTTATGACATGGGTCTGTACTGAGCTTTGCTTCTTAATTCCTTTTTTAAGACTCTGAAACCAGCTTGCTCTAGAACTTTTGGTTTTGTTGAAACTGCATTTGTTTAAAAATCCCCAAGTTGACTCACCAAAACAGTTGGCATTTTACCAGGCCGTCTCAGGAAAAAACAGACTGCGAACATGAAGAAGGACATGACTCCAACTACTCCGATAATGGCCATGGAGATCATCAGGGACGCATCTGACAAACAAGAGAAAGTGCTTTAAATTTCACAAAGAAATAATTTTAGAAACTTACGTGGAAAATATCAAACCCCAACACAATGCCGGAAGTCCTTGAATAACCCCCAAGAGTTTTTTGGTACATACTACTTAAATACTAATTTGAATAGATTGCTCCTTCAAAAATGAAAATTCTCTCATTAATTACGCATACGTTGTTTGAAACCAGTAAGACATTTGTTCATCTTTAGAACGCAAATCAAGATATTTTTTGATGAATTCCGAGAGCTCACTGACCGTCTCATAGACAGCAAGGATCCTACCAAGGTCCAGAAACTTTTCAAAGATATCATTTACGAAGCTACTTTTTGCATGCAAAGAAAACAAAAATAATGACTTTATTCAACAATTCGCCTCCCCTGCGTCACCCTGGTGCAATTTTGAAGAGTGTCCACTGAATGTAAACAGCGAATTCTGTTCTGTGTCAGCACTACCAAATGGGTACATTGTTTTTGTTCAGATCAATGCGTAAACAATGAAAACAACGTATTCGAGTGGTGGTGCTGACACAGAAAAAAATACACAGTTTACGTTCAGTGAATACGCTCTAAAATGGTGCAAGGTTAACGCAGAGAAGACAAATTATGGATTAAAGTCGTAATTGTTGTTTTCTTGGGCCACAAAAGGTATTCTCGTAGTTTCGTAAAATTACGGTTAAGCCTCTGATGTCATATGAATTATTTTAACAATGTCCTTGCTGAACCTTGATCGTGGTAGTAACCTTGCTGTCTATGGAGGGTTAGAGAGCTGTTGGAAATTCATCGGAAATATCTTCATTTGTGTTACGAAGATGAACAAAGGTCTAATGGGTTTGTAGGTTGAGTAGTTAATGACTTAATTTTCATTTTTGGGTGAACTATCCCTTTAATGTTTTGTTTGAATTATATAAAAACAGTATTTGAGAAACCTCTGTAAAAATAAATGATTATTATTTGTTCAAATATTGTCCATGTGATTTACAAGTACCTGCTGATGGATATATGCAGCGTGGTAATGAGGTGTTGCTCACATCAATAGACGCCATTTCCACCTTCACATGGACACAATACTCCTGCCATAACGATAATGAAGTGAACTCCACCTCTCCATCTTCATCATCATCAGTTACTGTTAAAGCCTACATCAGAAAAAAAAAAAAAAGAAACACTGGTTTAGAGATTGCAATGACATGCAGTATAGCAAGTTAATTTATTGCAAACACACTTTATCAAAAAACAAATTTGGGATAATCCACTAACCTGACTCTCCTGTCCTTTTGGGTACAAAATGGCAGAGTAAACTGATCCATATGGAAAAAGATCATTGAGAAATGGCTTTCTGTAAATCTTAACCTTCACCGTTTTATTAGAGGAGGACAGTTCAAACTTTGGAGCCAACAATTTGCCTAAAACATGAAAGGAAGATCACTATTAGCTATTGTACAACCTGTAGGAAAGTGAAATAGTATGTTCTTTATGCTTAAACAAATATAGTACTAGCTGTGATTATCACGCTTTTTTTGATCAACTGTAGTCCTGCGAATACTTACTGTCATCTAAATGAATCCGTTTTCCTGCTGACCAATACAAGATGTCGTTTCCATCAAACAGTCCAATCTTTATCATTAAAACTTCTTTGTATATCAAGATCCCAAGTTCACATCTAGTTTCTGTAGTCATGTCACACTCTGGCACAATATCCCATTCAGCTGTATGGTTGAAATATCTATCAAACAAAAGACAAGTAGATTAGCTTTGGAGTATTGTACATTTCATTAAAAAAGGAGGGCAAAAACTAAAATAATATTTACAGCAACTGAGAAGATATGCATAGGAAGGAAGGAAACATGTCTGCTTACGGTTTTGTCTTTACTTGATAAAGGGCATTTAGGGGGGCTCCTTCAGGTGGATCCCAGAGCACAGTTACGCTTCCCTCCCATATGTCTAACGTCACATTTAATTTGGGTTGCTCACCTGTAAAAAAAAAAAAAAGAGAGAGAGAGAGAAAAAAAAATCAGAATTATCGACTTTCCCATACTTTAAACTCTTCCCAATAGAGAAGTGGTTTATTTGCTTTGTTCCAGTCAAAGCTTGAGGTACAGTATACTGTGAATAAATCGTGATCAGCTGTACTTTCCAGGTGTAGGTGACATGAAAACGCCTTTGTGCTCGTTTTAGGGCACGTCTGCTTTGTCAAGCAATAATCTTTCCAAAAAGAACTTACACAATGCTGTATAATACAATGTTTTGGTGGAAGTGGGGGATCAGCTAGTTGAGTAAAAAACACTATTACACAAATTGGTGTTTTCTGTAACTCTATTTTCTGTGGTGGTTTTAAAAAGGAATAATGATCTGATGGATATTCACTGCAGTCAGGGTTTCTAACCGATATCCTTGTCAAATAAGGAGTTAAATAAATCAATTAACACATAAAGTAATGCATCATTATATTCATTTTGAAAGGTTTCAAGGTCACTGGGGGAGGGGATGGGGTGATTTGGCAAAGGAATTTACATCGCTTACGTCATCATCATCATCATCACAGTGACAGAAACTGGGGACTTCAAGTCAAGCGCCCACTTGCACTTTGCACTACTGTGTTTATTCAGTATACTATCCTTTTCTGCATATGTAATATTTATATAATTTACTATATTATTATCTAGTTAGAGAGAGACAGAGTGTCACCTAGCAAAATTAAGAATAAGCTTAAACAAATTACATTGAAAATAAATAAGTAAATGAATCTTACCCGCTATGTAAACTGGGACATTTATTAACGCGACCAAAAAATAAATCCATGAAGTCCAGTCCATGTTTATGTTAGTTGACGACCATACTTGACATTAAATCCTGATTCCAGTCCAGTTCCACACAAAGACACACATTAAAACTCAGCATGCGCTGCTTCTGATAACTAAATAACTGTTCTAACAGCACCGGTTCAATGTTCAGTTACCGTTCAGTTGCGCCTGCACGTCTCTATCTCTCTTCTCTCTCTAATGTGAATGTGAGGTTGAGTGGTTGACTAGCTCTTTATGTTTTTGCACTGTGAACTTCCCCTCTCTCTGTTTAGCTTTAGTCACTCTTCCGTGATGGCAGATATTTCCCCCACTCTGAGAAAGTAATGTTCTCTCTCTCTCTCTCTCTCTCTCTCTCTCTCTCTCGTGGTTATAAATATATAATCAAAAGCAAACTGTAGCTATGTACGCGAACATGTGTAGATACAGAACATATATTAAAAAAGTGTTAACTTATAAATATTATTCCTAATGTAAAGGGAAATACCAGCATACAAATTAATCAGGGAGAGTACCACAGTTATCATGTTTGTTCTTGGTATTTACAAAGGAATTTTTTGTTAGTAATAGCTCATTAAACTGTTACTGTTTGTGATTTACACTTTTTCCCAAGCTATAAAAACTGGTATTTCTCAGTACTGAACTATAGGTGTTTGCATATCATCATATGTGACCACATGCACATGTGTGCATTAATACATGTTAGTGGTAATGTACACATATTGATATGCATTTTTGCTCATCCAATTGACTATCTTTCACACATCTGTTGTTTGCAGAATTATTTTTTTCCGAGCAAAGTCAAACAACTTTGACATTTGGTTGGGTGTGGTTGGAATTTGTAACCAAGTTCTGAGAAGAGGACCGAGTTGTTGTGTATATTATGATTTTCAATGCATTTTCAGGTTTTGTTACATTATTTTCCAACTATTTTAACTTTTTTATATGTTTGTATAATTACGCTTTTAATGCATAAAATAAATACAAATACATGAAAAAGTAAATTAAAATATTGGTTTGCTAAGTTTTACATTTATGTTATATATTATAGTATATTACGTTTATATAAATGTTTTAAAACAAACATAATAAACACACATACACACACATATATGTGTGTGTGTGTGTGTGTTATTAAAGTGTTAGTTACAATAAAAAAAAACTTCAGTATGTTCAATATGTCCATTCCAGTATGTTTTATTACTACATTGTTTTTTACTTAAAACATAATAAAGTTAATGTTTTTAATTTAAAGTATATAGTACTACAACATACATAAAAACATATTAAAATTATATTAAAATATTGCTGCATTAACTTCCATTAATTTCTGCTTTTGTACAATTGCTTTAAAATAAAGTATCAAATAATAAATCACTAAAAAGTAAATAAAACAAATATTTGCACCAATGGTTAATACATTCTAATCATAATGTGATACAAAGTATATTAAAAGCATATATATATATATATATATATATATATATTGTTGTATTAACTTCCATTTATTTACACTTTTATAAATTATGTCTATAATGTATTGTTCAGCAGAGAAGGACATTTTGCATAAGAAAACTTCAAGTTTTACTCATTCAGTCTGCATGTTTCACTTTCCCATTAGATATAGAACTGAAAAACCATGTTGTAATCAATTCAGCACAAACCCACACAGTCAACCTAGAGACACATTTATAGTGAAACTGATAATCTAGAATCAGTTCCCTTTGAACATGTGAAGAATTTTTCATTACATGAAAAGCAAAGGCTGGTCCAAGATCAGTGTTCTTGCAAAAGAACTTTCACACACCTATTCAAAGGCTGAATCACATGAAACATGAAACAAAACTTACTCAACAGGTCTACATTGGGGCAAAAACTATTTGCAGCCAGACATATGACAACCCTGTTTTTAAATGATTTGTTCATTTAATTATGATCTTATTATAGCCAGTGTGCATTTTATTAAACATAATCATCTCACCAAGCAAAGGTATAAATAGCAATAGCTATTTCATGCATGCTCAGCCACCATTTTTTTTTTTTTTTCAAATAAAATAATCAATGGTTTGGAAATTAAAAATACATATAAATAAATGACATATAAATAAATAAATAAATAAACCAAGTGTTTGGATTACGGATTTTTTTGCTTGTTTGTTTATGTATGTATGTAAATAGGTCAAACTCAGGATGAATCACATACTGAAGATCCACAATATCTAGGGCATGTGTCTATATTAAGACTCAAAATGCACATACTATTCAGATCTTCCTCGAGAGTACAAATCACATCAAGAGAGATCGTCACGAGGGATCTCTGAGAAGGTTCACTAAATTTAGAAGTTTAACTCTGTTACTAGAACACCGATTGACCCGGCTTGAAATAATTTAATATGAGGGGCACATTGTTGCCATGGCTGTTTTGAAGATCTCTGACCCCTCTTCTCGTTGTCACACACACACACACACACACACACACACACACACACAGCACTGAATTAATAATCTAGAAGTGTGAAAACCACACAAAAAGAAAATGGCACGCAGTTTCCAATTCAGCATAGTTCATGTAAGGACATATTCTGTCAAATACTTTCAAAATTAACCAAACATGTGTAACTAATATTTTGCAGCCTTTTAAACGTTATCCAAAACTAATAAAACTTTTAAACTTTCCTTTTCTAATTAAAAAGACATTATAAAAAGACATATTGTTGAAATGTTTTGCTTTAATTGGCCAGCCAACAAAAGGAAGTGTATTTGAATTTTGCTCATAACTGGGTTTCGTTTTTATTTTTGGTCATATGTGCTGGTTCTTTCAGACTAGTTTTATGGTGTTTCCATTGTTTCACTGCTGCTTTAAAAAAAAAAAAAAAAACAAAAACAAGGAATAGAAAAATAAAAAATGTCAAGCACAATAGAGTCTCCTTATTTGCTGTTACTTTTTGTGCACAAAGAAAACAAAAAAATTTTTTTGTTTCATTCATTTCATTTAACAATTCTTCTGTTTTATGATACTTTTTTTTGTGTGCGTGCATATCTGAGATTTACGGCTGACGGAGAAAGTGATCGCCTCAACACCCCAACATATATGCAATAATAAGTCCTTACAGAATCTAACATGTGTTTAAACTGAACTGGAAATTAGGTGCTGGGCGTCTGGCCAGAGGAGAACTGGACCCAACTAAGC
>JAUMHQ010000075.1:1481944-1492729 GCA_032361165.1 Enteromius paludinosus | reverse complement strand
AGATAGATAGATAGATAGATAGATAGATAGATAGATAGATAGATAGATAGATAGATAGATAGATAGATAGATAATTATATGAAATATTCTTAAAACATTAAAATAAAACAAACTATGCATTGAAGAATTTTTATTTATTAATACTGTACAGTTTAAAAATGCTGATTTTATCTTTGAAGTCTGCACATGTCACAGCTTTCAATGTCTATTGTTTCTTTGAAGCTAACCTTTGACTGTAATTGTTTCCTTTGCCCTCACAGACCATGCCTCTACAAGCCTTATGGACGTGACTGTGAACATCATCAACACGCCTCTGTGTAACAGCAGTCAGGTGTACCATGGGGCCATCACCAAGAATATGATATGTGCCGGTGATATGAATGGGGGCCGGGACTCCTGTCAGGTGTGTCTACCTCAGCTTCTAGAGCACAAGTGACCTCAGGCAAATGCATTATTCACTAGCCAAGTCTCACCCAGTGCTTCTTTATCTCATGACATTGATTTATTCTGGTTTGGGCAAATGCTTCATGCCATTGTTCACAGTGCTACAACTGTTTTAATCCAAACTAGTATTTAGCACATGATGAAATTTGCTTTAAGAACTACTTTCTCTAAAATAAATAAATAAAAATGATACAAATAAAAAAATGGGTCAAAGTTGTTACAACCAATTTTCAGTCTTATAAATTATAAAAAAGAAAAAAAACCTCAAAGATATGTAATTTTTTTTTTTTCTTGTCACATGGTGCAACTTGAAACAACAATATATCATCAGGAGGAGCAATGTCAAATAGGTCTCTTAAAAATTTATTTTTACCATATTATGACAGGGCAAGTTTAGTCTAGATTGGAAAATGTCATGTGGTGCTATTTCACACTGTATATTTGATATACAAGGATATTTGTTTAAACCATTTAAAAATGTATTTATTTTGTATTTTACTTTAATAATTGTTATGCATGCATGTTCACAATTATCTGAATTGCTGTCTCTCTGTCTTTGGTCTCAGGGGGACAGCGGAGGTCCACTGGTGTGCAAGGGGAATAATGACCGCTGGTATCTGGCTGGAATTACGAGCTGGGGATCTGGCTGTGGGAAAAAACAAAGACCAGGAGTATATAGCAGAGTGACAAGCCTTCTGCCCTGGATCTACAGCAAGATGCAGGTACTGTAGCTGGACAACATGGTCCAACATGAGGCCACACACTGTCGCTTGTTAATTCATAACATAACTAGAAACATAACCATACCTTCTCTTAATTTGTCAATATCTTGTTATCTTAGGAGGAGAAGCCCTGACGTCTTTCTTCAGTATGATATGTCCATTCCTGAAGACAAAAGTGGACACAGCGAAAAAGATGAAGGACAGAGCAATGCACTTTGACATGGGACAATTTTGCAATATGTAGCCGTAATTGGGCAAAGAAAAAAGACTTTATTCATCCCACATTCTCAAGAAAACAATAAAACAACTTAACCTGGGAGAGCAGAACTGCAGGCATTGAGGACCTTGCGGGCCCCTTCTGTCGCTGTGCTTTCCTTATTCTTTTTGAATTTTTACTTTATAAGTTCAGGGCACTGCTGCTGAAACTGAGCCTTTGTTGCCTCTTTGTATTGGTATCCTTGGTACTATCCTTGCACTGATTCTACAAAATAATATTGTAAGTATTCTGAAAATATGCATTTTATAACCGAAGGGGTGTTAATTTTGTTTGAAAATCAGTGTCTATAAACTACGATAAAATGTGGTTGTATTGTTTTAGCCTATGTGAAGGGTCTGTCCTATTCTATTTGAGATTCATACTGTTTCTTTGTAAACCATGCCATTTTAATAAAAAAATTTATACAGTTTTAGCTTTATTCTCCAACTGCAATAAATGAATACAGGGAGAATGGGGCTAACTAGGAAAAATGCTGTATCTCATTAGGCCTTAACTGCTATGGCACATTCAGATTTCCAGTGCAACAATTTTAGCTGAAAGAATGTGAAGTAAGATATGTAAACACTTAATATATGGCAAATATTTTATAATAAAAATGTTACACAACTGGGACCTATATACAGTTATGGAAACTACTTCTGTCAAATTTAGCCATTTTGAATTTTAATTTAAAACTTAAGTTAAAACAATGCAATTGAATGTGACAAGAAAAAAAATAGCAGAGCCATTTTCAGCCAAGGCATTCAGTTATTTATCTATGCAGCAAGTGACTTTCAAAATAAATCCATGTTTTTACTGGAGTAAAAAGTGTAGCCTACCTATCATTGTTTTTGCTGCCACCCCTATCATTTGTAAAATATTAATAGAGACAACTGTTGATATAGCCTACATTATGATAAAGCCACGAGGTTGCTAGTTAAGATAATTTGGTTTTGAGAGAATATTCATTTTGAAATCCCAGGCTTTTTGACTGTCTTGGGTATCCACATTTAGGCACAGATTTAAGAGCACAAATGTTTTAGATTTCCTCTGAATGTGAGGTCGCATGCTCGTCTTTTTCTCAGGAGAATCATCTGAGGAGCTGGAACGTTACGATTTGCTAAGCATTATAACCCTGCTGTTTAGGAGAAACAACCGAAAGGAAAACAGTGGCATTTGTGAGAACGCACACCAACAACAACAATCAAACAGTGTTGAATCATTCTCTTCACAGACTTTTAGATACGTTTTGAAAACTTGTGTAATGCCTTGTAAAGACCAACCAACCACTACTCGCGACTAACGCGTGCGGTGTCTCTCATTGCGCGCGTGGCGGGGCGGGAACCGAGAGAGCGGGAGAGAAGAGACAAGGGACAAACCAACAGTCAATATATTTATATCACAAAAGAGGAGGTGAACCTTGTTGACAGCTATACAACATCAAACGCTCGTTTAAGTGGATTTTTATCCATTCATAACTTTTCGCTCCATCTTAATCCGTCAAAAAATAATTATAATCCACTTAACAGAAAAAAACGACTTGAGGACTCTACAGTCGTGCGGATCGTGAAGCACCGTTTGACCCACTGTTTCCCATCCACTAACAAGTACCCTTAAGAAGACCGAGACGAGGTAGGGTATTAAGTCACTTATCCGACTAGGGCGTGTGCTGTTGTTTTATTGACTTAGAAATGTTGCATGGTGTTTCTTCATTAGAAATAGGGTATATTTTGGAATGACGTGCGTCAAGCCTTGCTTTTACTCCAATGACATCATCAGTCTTAGTAATGTAAACATTAAACAAATGAGCAGTTTGGGTTTTATTTTGAGAAGCATGATGGAGTTTACACATAGCAGAAGTGAATTCGGAGTTTGTTTAACATATGCATGAATATAACATGCTGTAGAATGACACAGCGCGCTGTTATTGTTGCGCGAGGGTGTGTCCGAATTGCTTTGTACGTTTGTACCTCATTAGAGCGTTTTCTTATTTACATAACCTCCGTTCATGGTATGTTTTGGCATAGATATCTGAGCGCTGTATTTGTTTAATAATAATTAAAATGTGTGAAATGCTTCCTCTGAAATGAGAGGCGAAATGATGATGGCGCGCGAGGGGGGATCAGAGTTTAATTACTAAGAGGGGAATGTATCAGTGCGTGAAAAAAAAAAAGTGTGGGGAAATGAGCTTTTATGCTTGCTGAAGGAAATCCACAGATTGGGAGGGGTTCGATGATGACCACGACTGAGCTCCGCGCACAACAGGTAGCGCGTTATCTTCGGCACTGATCGATACGTTATAAACGGAGGGCGCAGAGTTAAAGTGCTCATTACGCGACGCTTTCTGAAATATTTGAATCTGAATGGTCAATGCTTACATAGTTCATAAAGACTGTCGTTTATTCCAAAGCAATATACTATAATTAATAAAATCACACGTCCATTTTTAGTAAGTAGTCGTGTGATAAGTGATATGATGTAGGCTGTGATAATGGAGTGATAACAAGACAAGGTGACCATTAGTAAATTATTATCTAAGTGTACTCGTACCCATAATTTTTTTTAATTCACTAAATGCATCTTATGTCCCGCGTTTATATGATTTTATATGATGTGCTGTTACGCACAACATGCCATCGCGTTTCCAAATAATGTGTGATTTGCCAGGATGGAATTGTTTTGCCCTTTATCAAACAACGATTTTCAGTTTCTAGGTTGGCATCACTATCTCTTTTAAAACTACGGCCAGCTTTTTCTACTAATAATCGTAATCACCTGACGAATACAGTTGCCATAGCAATATTTCTGCACCCTGGTAGAGGCGCGTCTGGCAGCACGCCAATGAAAGCTTTGTTGTCATGGATACAATTTACCCTCGTTGTGCTTGTGATGAAAGGCGGAAGATTCTCACCTGAAATAGTCAAAAGAAAAGAAAAGATAGTGTACAGTGCATCGATGGTGTTTTGCAGCCTATTGCATACTTGTATTTTCTGTTATCAGCACCCCCGCTGGCACTTCAGCAGTTTACTTATGCTGTATCACATTATTTCCAAATGACAGAGATGCAATTTAGTTGATCACTAAGGGGTCAGATATAATTTTGCACATAAAAACAGAGGGAGAGAGGGAGGGAATGGAAACAGGCACACCATTCTAAGCTCATGGAAAATACATTGTGCTGGACAATTGATTACTCAAAGTCCATTTAGGTTTTTCTGTGGTTTTTTACAGGTTATCTCAAGGTTTTTAATTTTAGTATAACATTATAATACCATTCATAGTGTTGCCTTTTTATTTAAAGAATAAAAAATTCAATATATAATTGACTTTTCAGGCTTAATACTATAGACAAGCAATAAAGGTTTTTCAGTTAGGTTTTCAGCATGTTTGTGTAAAACATATGGCATGCAGTTGCTTCAAACAATGGGATAAGCATCAGTCAGTGTAAATTGTAATATTAAAATCATATTAATAATCACAAATACAATTTCAAGGGAATAATCGACAGTTATGATTTTTGTCAATCGTGCAGCCATTCATTTAAAATAAAAATATTTATTTCTCAAGAAATGTTTAATCAGTTTTACTGTGTAATACTGTGTTTTGCATTTGTAAATAAATTGAGGCGCTTTAAAATTGACCACAAACAAACAAACATAAAAATATGTTCCTACTAGTCACTGCGTATTATTATTCAGAAGTGTGATATGCTGAATACATAAACCATTACGTTCTATAATTAAAGCTTGAAAATTGAAGCTTGAAGCATCCTAGGTGTACGTGACTTTCTTCTTTCAGACAAATCTATTCAGAGTTATATTAAGGTCCCTCGAAGCCTTTCAATGGTAATAAGCAGGTGTTTGTTATCAACAGTTCAGAAGACGTGAAATAAAGTGAAAAACACAGGTTAATTTTTGGGTGAACTAACCCTTTTAACAGTGCTCATGAAAAGTAAAATAATCAGTTTTTACTTTTGCATAACAGTTATGCATATTACAGTACTAAAAACAACAGTTTAACAAAGACAGTTACAGGAAATTAGTCATCGAAAACTTCAGAAGTGCACGCTGGATTTTTCCACAATGTTCTGGAATGTTCAGAAAGCACTCAAATTCGACAGAATATAAAAAATAAAAATAAAACATTACGTATTGCTGTGTTTTTATTAAGTTTAATACCCATTGACTGTTTTTAAAAGTTAATGATCTACAATATTGGAAATATGCTCTACACCAAGGGTGTCCAACCTTGCTCCTGGCAATCGACTGTCCTGCAAAATTTAGCTCCAACTCTAATCTAACACACCTGAAGCAACTAATTACGTTCTTTAGGACACTTGAAAATAAAAGGAATGTGTGTTTGACAGTCGATCGCCAGGAGAAGGGTTGGGCACCCCTGCTCTACCCCAACCTTAAATCTACCCAAAACTCTTAAATGTGAAACTGATTTAAAAAAGCATATACTAATGTATTTCCTTCCATGAGCTGCCAAACAAACACACTGTCTATGATAACCCATAGATGTGAAGCTGTATGTGTGTGATGCTAAGATTTCCCAGCATATACAGTAAAAATTGATTTGAAAACACATCATTTTCTTCAAGTAACTGTGCAAAAAGTATGCTTTATTAACACAAAAAGGTGTTGAAGTGCCTCTAGTGTTCATTTCTTTTGGAAACTGCTGTGATATATACAGATTGGTACACACTTCAAAAAAGCGCACCAAGGTACGTTTATGCCATGGGACCAGGTAGATTATTTTAACATGACTATGTGGTTATGTGGTATGTTTCAGGTGGTCATCTACAGTACCCGTTTGCACTACCCCATGTTATCATGGCAGTTTTGGTTGTTTAATAACCAATTCATGCAGAAATACAGGTAAATACAGTGGTTCACATACATTATCACATTACTTTGTGCAAAAATCAAAGAAAATAAATATTGATCTCGGCTCCTTATTTTCCAACACATTCTGTCTAAAATAGAGATAGCAACTGACATGAGATGTTTCTCTCCTGGTGTTTTTAGTGGGTCTAAAGAGTGTTAAAAAGAGAGCTAATTAGATGGGGAGAGAAACTGCTCCAGTTCTGGCAGAATAAATGTGTGTAAACATTTGCACTCCTCTTACACCTAGTCATGAGAGCTCTTAGCCAGCGCCAGGCTCTGTTGATGATATTATTCACTCTCATTTATAGCGCGAGTCATATCAATGAGGTCAGATTCTCTCAGCTTCTGACATATGGTCTAGTAACTACTGCTTATACAATCAAATGTTTAAAGACAAAATCAGTCATCAAACAAACATAGCACAACAATCAATCAATCACTTTTATTTATATAGCGCTATTAACAATGCAGATTGTAGCAAAGCACTGAACATAGAATAGAGTGATGGTAATGTATAGTGACGAGATTAAACTATTTATTTATCTAATGCAGAGATGGTCTCTGTAATGCTACGATAATCTAGAAATTAGGTGCCCCCAACTAAGCAAGCCAGAGGCGACAGCGGAGCCAAAACCCCATCCATAAGAGAATTGAGAAAAAAAAAAAAACTTAGGAGAACCAGGCTTAGTTGGGGCCAGTTCTCCTCTGGACGGACGCCCAGCACCTAATTTCCAGTTCAATATTAAGCACATGTGAAATTGTGCAAAGGACTTAGTGTGTGTGTTTGTGTGCTTCCTATTCCAGTGATCTGTCCACGGAGCTCATCTAGGTGTTTTGGTCTTTGATGAACAGAGGTGGATGAAGTACACAAATCAAGTACTTGAGTGAAAGTACAGATACAGACAATAAAATATTACTCCAGTAAAAGTAAAAGTACTCTTTTTTTAAATTTTACTCAAATGAAAGTACAAAAGTACTCGTTTTTTTATGTACTTAAGTAAAAAAGTACTGATTTTATATAGGCTACTTAATTTTATATAAAACATATTTTTATAATATTACTGCTTAAAATACCTGTGATTTTCCCAAAATAACCACTAGTCAAGCTACAGCATATTTTTTTTGTGTTGATTGGACTACACTGACGAGCATGTTTTAGCAATGTTCACAATGAAGCTTACACTTACCGCTTAATTTTCACCAGTAAGAAAAAGTGTTTTGAAGTTTAGGTTATTGTTTGCAGACCGTCACAGTTGAATATGAAATGAGAAAAAATTTGGATAAGCATTTCAAGGAAAATATTATATTTTTTCTTCTCAAACCTTGTCTGTGATGTAAAAACACCCCAGAGGACATTACTTCCCACTTTGATCATTACTGTAGTTACCTGAAAATCACATCCTTTCTTCTTCCCCTCAGATATAATCTATAAAAAAATATTTGGACATTATCTAAAAATGACTTGACCAAACAGAATCAGATAACAATATGTAGACCTACTTATTTTTAGTATGGTTCTGAATAAACATTCTTATCTGTCTATTTCCTGATCTAAACAATGTAAAATGTACACTGTTGATAAACAATAGAAAAACAGATGTAGGGCTAAATGCATAGCGTTTTAATAAAACTGCTAACGTTACAGCAGGAGGGAATATGAGCGTTTTTTGACTTAACATTAGAAACACTGATGTTGATGTGTTTGCATTAAAGTAATTAATCCTAAAATTCGACATTAGTAACTTACTTTACGCATCACGAGTCGCGCGCGCGGCAGTTCGCGAAAGTAAGATCTTATGCTTAGGAATGTAGTGAAATAAAAGTGAAAGTTACTAAAAATAAAACTACTCCGTTAAAGTACAGATATTTAAAAATGTACTACAACTAATTTGTTACTGTCCACCACTGCCGATGAAGATCATCTCTTTGTGCTGATACACCACCTGATGAGGATACGGACTGAGAAACAAAGACAACAGCATTTGCACTTTGTGACTTTGTGACTGTGGTTGGTGTCTTACATAAGATGCTCTTCTGTTCAAAATGTGACACTCATGGCGGGACACTGAAAAACAGTATAATGCAAGCACCGAAAACTAAAACTCAAAACTAAAGAGTAAAAACATAATGTACATAATTTAGGTTGACTCTACCAATGCCTGTGATTTTGCGCAGGCAGTTATTTGTTTGTGTTTGCTACTCGTCAGTACAGAAGTCCATAATCCATATGACAGTCATTGGGAGTAAATTATGTTTTGTCTCATTTGCAAGCCGTCCAGATATAGCAACAGTCTTCCTTTTGTCCTCCTGGGAGCACAGGAAATATCTGTAGCCGACAACATAGTCTCAGTTGACTTTAAGGGGTAATTACATGGGTCGTATACTCACATACTCTGGAGAAATGAATTGGTGCATCTAACTATAGCATTTTGTCAATATGTCTGCTGAGGTCAGAACAAATCTCGTCTCCTGGCCTCTGTGAGTTAACAAACTGGCTTCTACTCACTTGTGGTTTAAAAGGTGCAGAGTAAATACATTTCCCAACCTTAAGAAGGTTATGCTTCCCCAAGAAAAATAAATAAAATAAATAAAAAAATCACATACATATGCTTTATACATACAGCATTTTGTAAACGGTACATGGGAAATCACAGGATGCAAAAGTCATAAATAACAACTAATTCTTAATATACAGCAAAATTCAAACACTGTTTCAGTACAATGCTGACTGAAAACATTTTGAATCAGCTATAATTCCAGTGGCAGTGTCTATGGATTTAGCTAATCTTGAATCAGTTTTATAAAATTGTGGACATTTAAAATAAAGTCTACAAATTATTTTACAGTATTTTATTGGCCCTTCATTGAACAATCAAGATCTGAAAATTTAGATAATTTTGAAGACTGTAAAATGATAAAATTGATACAATTCACAGACTCTACTTTCAAAGAACATTTGAGATGGGTTTGCAAATCCCCATAATGCACCACAATAAAGGCAAAAATAAAAGGTTGGTAGCAGAATTACCATCAACAAATCAGTTCATTCAGCAAACATTTAGTGTAAATTCAAATAAACTCTAAGAAGGGATATTTTCGTGGCCACAGAAAAATACCTTCTTACTGTATCACTGCATTAGAGCATGTACAGTAGTAAGGGTCAAAATCGTAAAGGGACATTAATTTGGAAGGCAGAACCAGAAACTCATCTATAATTTGTGCAAAAGTTCTATTAACTCTACATTAACTCTACGCCAAAATTGAAGCTATGAAAAGAGAGTGAGTTGACCACCAGTAAAACCATCAGTGCCATTCATAACGGGTTTTATAACTAATACTAAACCTCTGTTTCATTTAGTTATTTGTATGATACTTGCATTGCCTCGTTGGCAAGGGTCCGATGCAGTCTGGAAGTCCTGATGGTTCCAAAGTTTTGGATTGTCAATATTCTTTCTGGTTTGAAGAGTTATGAATTCTAAAGATGTCCTGACTCTGATGATTAGTAGATGAAAAGGAGAGCTGAGAGAGAGATCTGTCGTGATCCGTGGTTCTTGAGTTACATGAAAAGTCAACGCCTCGGCCTTGTGTAAACTTAGGAGTTACCATGGAATTAAATCCTGAACTTAGTGTCTCACAAGACTGCAGACTGCGCTGCATCTAGGCCCACCCGATGCGTTTGCATCAGTCCCGGGGGTTTAGCCAGGAGACGAGAGAGATGGTTGGGGTCCAGCATCCAGAAAAACTAAAAAGCAAGGCGGGTTTCTGCTGTGGGGCCTTTTGAAATGTGTGAGGTCCACACGTCTTGTGGGTCAAAGAGCCAATAGCTTGTTAATCCTTTTAATGGCTCTTTGTTTCTAAGCATGGCAATTTGCATATGCATTGGATTGGCGGTTGTTGAATTTTGCAAAGATATCAATATATAACATACACCCTCAATTAGATCGGCTGAAGATGAGTCCTTAGATATCAAACACGAAATGTGTTGATATTATGAGGTGATATTAGCTTGTGATCTATCATAAATATGCATAAAACAGTATACCAGACACAAGACGATATACACAATGACCTGAAGGATATGTGTTCACTCAAAGAAAGTTTTCCTGTGAATTAATTTAGGGAAAAGTCTATTGTCTTTTCAAAAGCGAGAACTAGTCAAAGTTGCTTCGTTCCCATTCCTTCAAGCAATAAACCAGTGTTATAAGTAGGTTGCTATAGAATCAAAGGCCTGTTTTGCCTTCCTGAGATGTTAGCTTCCTTTGGAGGGGAAGGGTTCACAGACTCTCATAGTTGCAGTTTGAGTTACCCCTTGGGTTGGGTCAAGTGGTATTAAAGATTATTTGTTAAATGTAACAAATAGTTTGCGCCTGATTTGTTTAAATTAGGGCTGTCAAATTATTACAATTTTTAATCAAATTAATCAGGATTTTCAGTGGATTAATCATGATTAATCACTATTTGCAACTACACCTGA